>CAWUFW010023864.1:0-68587 GCA_963921515.1 Calotriton arnoldi | reverse complement strand
GTTGCGTCTAGTGTTGTTTGTCTTACATAGGCGTGGTTGTGGGGTGTGTGGTTGACAGGCAGTAGGGGCTACATGGACAGGACTTCAATGGTGTTTCGGTTGTGTGTGATGAGTTGCACAGTGGCTGCCGTGTGGGACTATATTCAGTGTGGCTTGTGCATGCAGACGTGGCTCCTTGGGTGTTGCTATGTCTGTGATGGGTCATGTGGGGTGTGAGTCTGTTGTTCATGTCCGTGTGCACATTGTTCACTTGTTCGTGACGGTGGGCGGTGCTGCGTGTTCGTCTGCTACGTGACATGTCCCATGTGTTGGTCGTGTTATGGTCCTCATGCCTCCAGTAATCCAGCCCTGTCCAGTTTCCCACCTGCAAGTTGTTCGTGCGTGCACTGTACTGGATGCCACATGGCTCTAAGCGGGGGTGTTCCATGTTGCAGGTCTGTGGGGGTGGGGGGTGTTGTGGGTCGTGGGGGTGGCTGGACACCCACTGACACCGATTGCTGTGGACCGTGATGTCTGCCTTTCGGCTGTCGTTGTGCACTGCGGTGCCTGACACGTGGCTGTGGGGTGTGGGGGATGCTCCTCCTTGCTGTGCTGTGGGACTGGGGCCTGGTGTGTGTTGTACTTGGGCTGTCCACCCTCCCACCCACTGCACTTTGTGTTCCTGCCACTTACCTGTTACTTGTCGGTTAGTGCAGCTGTGGCGGACACATGGGTGTGGTGGGTGCTCGTTGTGGCGCTTCTGGCATATTTGGGGACCTGTTGGTGGTTACGTGGCTGGCTGAGTGTACACATGTCCCCACGCATCTTACAGTTGTTCGGTTTGGGCTGTGTGTGGTGGTGTCTGTTGCATGTGTGTGTGATGTGTTGTGTATTGTGTGCTGGACATGGGGGTGTTGGTCCCTGGGAGCTGTGGCATGGTAGTTGCGCATGTGAGTACATAGCGGTGTGCTGGTATACATTAGTTTGTACTTACCAGCCTCCACTCCTCTGCTAATCCGGCGAGGATCTCCGGATGTATTACGACTCGCACCTTCTCCTCCCACGCTTTGAAGGTCTTAAAGAGCACGGGATTCCCTCCGCCAGTGACGGCAGCCAGCTCTCTGTTTTTGCCCTCCTTCTTCTTGACCAGGCTCTTTACGTCATTCCAACGTTTGTTAATTTCTACTCTGTTCCTGGGCAGGGTCCCGACTGCATTGACCTGGTCTACGATCCGGTTCCACATTCTGTTTCTGGTGGCTAGTGGTGTGTGCTGGACCATGTTCCCATAGATTTGTGGGTACACCTTGATGATCTCAGTCGACCATGACCGTCAGCTCCATGGGCGTGAACTTGGGCATTCTTTGTGGTGCCATGGTGTTTGTGGTGCTGGTGCGGTGTGTGTTGTGTAATGTGCAGGGGGTTTGTGGTGCCGGTGTTTGGTGGTGGTGGTGGTGGTGGTGTTTGGTGGTGGTGGTGGTGGTGGTGGTGGTTGTGATGTGTGCGTTTCTGTGGTGTGCTGCTGTCCTTGCTGTGTCACTGTGTCCTCTCCTCTCCTCTCTGGTTTGCAATGTAGCAAGGGGTTGTGGTCTGTGGGAGTGCTGCTTTTGTACTCACCTATGTGGGTGTGTCCTCATGGTCTGTTGTTTTCAGGTGTGTTGTGTCTGGGGTTCTGGCCTTTGTATTTTTTGTTTGTCCGGGGGGGTGTTTTCGGGATGTGTACTGTGCTTGTGTATTTGTGCGTGCCTTGCTGTGTGGACTTGTTGGCCATGTTGTGTGCTATTGGTTTTGTGTGCGGATGGTTTCTGTGCAGGTACGTTGGCGCCATGGCTTCTGCCGTGTCGATTCTCATCGGCGTTGTTTGCGCTGGCGGGCGGTATATTTGTGGTTTTTCCGCGCTCATGTCGGTGCGATCGTAATTTCACGTGCGGTGTGTCGGCCGTGAGGGCGGGCAGTTTTGTGTTGTCGTAGCGTGTTTCCGTCCGTGGCGGGCGGTTTGACTCGACTCGGACGTTGGCGGGCGGTATTTTGTGGTGCTTTTCGCCGATGGCGGTTTTCGGTTTGTGTAATCGTAATGGCGTGGTCGGTGTTCAGGCGGTGTGTGCGGGCGGATTTTTGCCGCTTCCATGCCTGGCGGATTTATTTACGCCGGGTATCGTAATGGGCCCCTAAGTGTTGTTAAAAGGGGCTTAGAAACCAATTCTTCATTATTCACGCAACACATATTTTAACTTAACTGAACTACGCTAAAATAGGGAGGAGATGGTATCTCTGCAAGAGTGGGAGCAATATAAAACGGGTGGGTGAGGAAGGGAGAAGCTTGAGGTGGGGACAAGGGGAGGTAATAAATAAGAAAACAAATCAAAAAGCCGGAAAGTGGGATGTAGAAGTGGAGGGAGCAACACGGAGTGCTCTGGAGTGCTGGGCTCACAAGCGAGAGAGCAAGAAAACACATGAACTCTCATGAAGTGCTTAAAAAAAGTTGTTCCCTGAACATGAGCGGTGGAAAGATACACATCATCCATTCAGAAACATAGGTTCCGACACGGTTTAGGGGAATCTCACTGCCGTTTGGAGTCTTTCCGACCGACATCGTAATTAGGCCCTTGGGGTTTGGAGGGGTTCCTAGAGCTTTTGGCCCTGTTTCACTGCACCTGCTGCACCATTGAAATCATGACCCTAGTGATTGCAAGAGAAGGGCACTTGTGACTGCCTGTTTATTAGTTAAATATATCAATATTAGGGGTTTAGAGGTGTTCTGACCCCTTTTAGGCTCGATGCCACTGCACCTGCTGCACCATTCAAACCATGACCCCAGTGAATGAAAGATAACTGCACTTGTGACTGCCTGTTTAGTTGTAAAATATAGCAATAATCGGTGTCTGATGGAGTCCTTGAGCTTTTGGTCCTGGTGTCACTGCACCTGCTGCACCATTCAAATTATGACCCTATGGCCTGCTAGATAACTGCACTTGTTACTGTCTTGTTTAATCAATCAATCAATCAATCATCCAATCAGGATTCTTATAAAGCGCGACTACTCACCCGTAAGGGTCGCAAGGCACTGAGAGGAGGGGTGGATCTGTGGTTCAGTCAAAGAGGCAGGTCTAGAGGTCCTTCCTGAATTGTGGCAGCCATGGTGATTGCATGAGGTGCAGTGGCAGGGAGTTCCAGTTCTTCACAGAGAGGTAGGAGAAGGATTTTCCTTCAGCCGAGGTCTTAGCGATCTGTGGGATGATGGCCAGGGCCAGTTGGACGGAGCAGAGATATCTGGTGGGAGTGTTGAAGGAGAGGCGGTGATTGAGGTATGCTGGACCAGCATTGCTGACAAGCACATGGGTGACCCTTTTACTGGACTCAATGGGGATCCATTTGAAGATCTTGCGGAGCAGGCGGAGTGTGTGAAAGCAGGAGGATGAAACGGTGTTGATTTGGCAGTTCATTCATAGTGAGGAGTTCAGGATGATGCAGAGGTTTCATGTGTGGCCCGTGGTTGTGGGGGGTTCCGAATTCTGCGGGCCACCAGGAATCATCCCAGGTGAAGGGGTGGACCCCAGGATGAGGACTTCGTTCTTGTCTGAGTTAAGTTTGAGGCAGCTGTCCTTCTTGCAGTTGGCGGCTGCCTTCATCCCATTGTGGAAGTTTCTCTTCACAGCTGTGTGTTCATCTGTGAGGGAGAGAATCAGCGGGGTGTCATCAGCATAGGAGACAATGGTGAGTCCGTGGCTTCTGACGAAGCCGGCAAGTGGGGCCATGTAGATGTTGAAGAGGGTGGGGCTCAGGGAGGATCCCTGTGCCACTACACAGCTGATCTCTGTGTATTCTGAGTTGAGCGGTGGAAGTCTGACTCTCTATGTTTGGCCGGTGAGGAAGGAGCGGTTCCATTCTACGGCTTTGTCGTGGATGCTAGCGTCGTGGAGTCTTGCGCCGAGGGTGTGGTGGGAGATCATGTTGAAGGCAGCTAAGAGATCGAGGAGGCTGAGGGCAGCAATTCGCCTCGGTCGAGAAGGGTGTGGATGTTGTCTGTAGTGGTGAGAGAATGGTCTTGGTGCTGTGGTTGCTTTGAAGCCTGATTGGGAGAGGTCCAGGATGTGGTTAGTTTCAATGAATTCAGATAAATGAGCTTTGATGACTTTCTCGATGACTTTGACTGGGAAGGGGAGCAGAGAGATGGGTCTGTAGTTCTCGAGGTCCGTTGGGGTGGCAGATGTTTTCTTCAGCAGGGGGTTGATCTCTGCGCACTTCCAGTTTTCTGAGATGGTGGCGGACTCGATGGAGCAGTTGATGGTGCAGCAGAGTTGCTTACTGAGAAGATGGGGTCGAATGTGTGTCCTGCTGAGTGGGTTGGAGTTGTGACCAGTTGTTTGAGTCTGATGACGGCAAGGTTCTCCAGTAGGGATGAGGTGTTGTGATCGCCGAGGTTGTCCAGGTAGAATTTGAGGTCGGTGATGATGATGTAGTCCGTTGAGGCGGGTTTGGTGAGCAATGAAGGGGAGTGAGGTCCATGAGGTCTGTAATTGAGGGTGCCGCAGAGGGTGTCGTTCAGGCTGGTCTGGATCTGGAAGTGGAGGTGCCCCATGTCGGGTGAGAGGTTGTCAGAGCTCGTTGTGAGGTGGAGGGTGTTTTTGTGTACGATGGAGATGCCTCCTCCCTGTCGGGTGAAGTGGTCCTTGTGGATGATTTTGTAGCCGTTGGGTATGGCGGTTGTGTTGTCTGGGGCTTGATGTGGGATTCATCCAGGTTTCCTTAAAGAAGGCGACTTCGGAGAAGATGGAGTCGAGCAGGTTCCAGATCTCCATGGCATGTCTCTTGAGGGAGCGGGTGTTGACTAGGATGCATCTAAGGTGGTTGGGTCTGGTTCTTGAGGGACGTGCGGTTGGTGGTTCTGGAGTGCGAAGACAGGAGAAGGTGCAGTTGCAGCAGGTGAATGGGCCTTGGGTGTTATTTGGTGATGCGAGGTGGCAGTCGGTGATCCGTCTGGGGTTGAGTGCATGGAGGGTGCTGGAGTTGTACCAGTAGATGGTCCGAGGACCAGGGTCCGTGGTGCTAGGCACGCTTTGACATGCATTTGGCATGCCAGCGGCGCGGCCAGATTGTGGCCGCCATTAAGTAGTGTTTGGGGAGGGCTGGACAGCTGGGAGGCAGGAAGCGGGAGGTGGGAAAATGGTGCTGGAGGGGGATGGGACCATGAGGGATGAGCAGCGACAGGGACACTGAAAGGAAAAATGGGAAAAAAGGCGCTAAAATGAGGAGAAATCTAAGAAAGGAAAGGAAAAAAACAATACTAGATAAAAAGGAGGGTGAAAAAAGAGCAGCAGAGCAAAAAGGCAGACAGCAGAAAAACAGAAGACAGAGAGCAGTGATGGGGAGAGGGGAGGTGCTCCCCACTGGACCACCAGGAATGAGGCGCAGGCGGGTGCCTGCGGGTGGAGTTGGGCCTCAAACTAAGGACCTAAAGGGTCAGGCGGCAACAGCTATCAGGCAGATCTGTGCGGCGAGGGAAGTAATTTACTGATAAGTTCAGTAAGATCACTCCTTCACCGCGCAGCAGCTGTCATAAGTAGTGTTTGATGTGGGCTGGGAGGCGGGAAGCGGGAGGTGGGAAAGTGGAGCTGGAGGGGGGCGGAGCTGCAGGGGACAAGCAGTGGCAAGGGTACAGACAGGGAAACAGAGAAAAAAAGGTGCAAAAAGAGGAAAAATCTAAGAAAAAAATTGAAAGAAAGCAATACTAGATAAAAGAAGGTGAAAAGAGCAGAGGAGCAAAAAGGCAGAAAGCAGAAAAACAGGGGGCAGAGAGCAGAAGACGAGCGGAGATGCTTCCTACTGGACCACCTGGGATGAGGCACAGGTGGGTGATGGTGGGTGGCGGGGGCCTCGAACTGAGGACCTAAAGGGTCAGGGGACAACAGCTAGCAGGCGGAGCTGTGTGGCGAGGGAAGCAATTTATTGAAAAGGTCGGTATGTAGCAGTCAGTTTAGTAGCTAACTTTAGCAATAATCTGTGTTCAGTGGGGTCCCTAGAGCTTTTGCCCCAATGCCACTGCACCTGCTGCACCATTTCAATGATGCCCCTTTAAACTGCAAGGTAACTGCCATAGTGAATATCTGTTTGGTAGTAAAATATAGCAATATAAGGTATTTGGAGGAGTTCTGACAACTTTTGGGCCTGGTTCCACTGCAGTTGCTGCACCACTCTAGT
Organism: Calotriton arnoldi; assembly: GCA_963921515.1. NCBI lineage: Eukaryota > Metazoa > Chordata > Amphibia > Caudata > Salamandridae > Calotriton > Calotriton arnoldi. The sequence continues at coordinate 62,413 of CAWUFW010023864.1, read as the reverse complement.
AATGACCCGGTTGCCTGCACTGCACTTGTGACTGCCTGTTTAGTTGTAAAATATAGCAATGAACAGTGTTTAGTGGGGTGCCTGGAGCTTTTGGTCCTGTTCCACTGCACCTGGTGTACCATTCTAGTAATGACCCTAGTGCCTGAAAGATATCTGCACTTGTGACTGCCTATGTAGTTGTACAATATAGCAATAATCGGTGTTTATTGGGGTGCCTAGAGCTGTTGGTCCAAGTGCTACTGCACTTGCTGCACTATTCAAATCCTGACCTAAGTGCCTGCTAGATAACTGCACTTATGACTGCCTGTTCAGTTGTAATATATAGCAATATTTGGTGTTTAGTGGAGTTATGACAACTTTTGGCCTCGGTGTCACTGCATCTGCTGCTCCATTCAAATCATGACCCTGTTGTCTGCAAGGAAACTGCAATTGTGATTGCCTGTTTAGTAATAAAGTATAGCAATATTAGGTGTTTAGTGGGGTGCCTAGAGCTTTGGGTCCCGGTGTCACTACACCTGCTTCACCATTGAAATTAGAACCCTATTACCTGCTAGATAACTGCATGTGTGACTGTCTTGTTTATTGGTAATATTTTGCAATAATCTGAGTTTAGTGGGGCCCTAAAGCTTTTGCCACAGTGCCACTGCACCTGCTGCACCATTTAAAATAGGCCCCTTTTAACTGAAAGGGAACTGCAATTGGGACTGTCTGTTTAGTACTAAAATATAGGAATATTAGGTGTATAGAGGAGGTATGGCAAATTTTGGGCCCGGTGCCACTTCACCAGCTGCACCATTGAACTCAAGCTCCTTTTAACTTCAATTGTAACTGCCTGCATAGTAGTAAAATCGATCCAATAATGCCTACAAAGTGCAAAGAAAGGTACTGATGCATGAATCGGAAATGCCGCAAACCTTATAAGGCTAAAGCAACTGCTTTACACAACAAAGTAATAAAAAAGCAAGACTTCCCGCATACTGTTAGAATGTTAGAAGCTGTCTGCCTTTTCCCTGCGAAGAGATCTTATCATATAGTTTAACAGTCCCTGAAGTCTGAACAATGAATGGGACTTAAATAGTGTGAACAGCTTTAGTAGAAGATAAGTATTGTAAATGCGTGCAGCAAGGGGAAGATAAATATCTGTAAACAGTAAATGCTGTGCAGCCTTAATGTAAGAAAAAAAGTTCCACACACTAGAGCGGATTGGGATGAGTACTTTGGCCTTGGGTACTGATAAGAGAAACCCCTTTTAAGATATATTAAAAACAATACATTTCGCTTCAGATGAAGCCTAAAACTACAATTAGATTTCCAACCAAAATAAATAAGATTGAGGTATTTCCTAACTTGCCTTTCATGCGGATCTATCTATGTGCCACTACTACAGTGTGATCTCAACCGAGCTAGACTTATCACTTCCCAAGAATACCGAGCATATGGCGCACCACTGACTCTCACTGTAACCAGTAAGAGGGATGTGCAGCAGACACATTGTCAGTGGGCTGTATTCCCAGGTTAGTGCAGATGTTATGCTCCCTCACAAATCAGGAAGATAAGTATTGAGCATTAGCAAGGGTAGGTGTCTGGAGGCTGATTCTGTATGTGCTTTGTCACTGTAAAGGAACTTGGGGTTAGAAATCCTGAGAGATGGGGCTGTGAGTGAGGGAAGAAGCACACTGGTGAGAGCAAGAAAGCATATGGACTTCAAAGGAAAAAACAAAAATGTTTCCCAAACGTGAGCAATGGAAGAACACAAGTTAATTGGCCATGCTCCAGGGAAAGGAAAGACAGAAAATAGATAAGGCAAGCCCTTGAATAAGAGGCAGGTAAATGAGAGTGGCAGTAAAGCCAGCAAATGGTAAGCAATGGGCGGGCTGCAAAACTCTGTTCATTGGTAAGCCAACAATAAGGGCCTGATTACGATGTCGGTCAGAGTTGCCTCAGAACGACACCGTCGCGCTCTTGGAACCGACCGACCTCGGGTCGGTGGTTCCGACCACCTGATTACAATGCGACCGCACACTGTTTGGTCGCAAACTCCTATTTCTCTTCGGAAGCTTGTGCTATGCCCGTAAACCGTCTGTAACATATGCTCCCATAGAGAAATGAGGGTGTGTGTAAAACTCTGCACCCTGTGGCAGGATCCCATGGAGCCTGCCACAGAGTGCAGGGATTCACATGGGGGCACCCTAGGTACCCCCTCAGCCACCAACCGTAGGCCAAGGAGGCAAGGGGGACCTGCTAGGGGCCCCCAAAGTAACTTTCCAAAATCCTTTCCATGTCGGAAAAGCTGGCACGGAAAGGCTGTTTGAAACCGACATCGTAATCCCGACGGCGAAACCGCCGTCCATAGGGGACTACGGTGTGGTTTTGACAGGCCGAAATACTCTGAGAGCCGGTCAGAACCACGGCTGAATAACTGGCCAGTTTACGCTCCGACCGCCGACATTGTCATTCAGCGGTCGGACCATCAACCTTCCGTGTCGGTCTGTTGGATGAAAGTCAATTCTCTGAAGATTAATGCAGATAAGGCCGAAGTGCTTGTGTTTGGCTCTCAAAACTCTATCTGATCGAGCATCTAGTGGCCGGAAGCCTGTGGACCTCTCCCCACTCCTGTATAGTCAGCTAAAAACCTCTTTGACAACACTCTTAGTTCCTAAGCAAAGGTCAGTCGCATTACTTGTTTTCATTAGGACCCTGAAAAACATCTTTCCTTATGTTCCACCGGAATTGCAACAGACAGTCACTATTGCCCTTGTCACCTCACAGCTTGATTACTGTAATGCACTGATAAGGCCGAATTCCATATCCCGAATCTACTTGATTACCTGGTCGATGGTCTTTGTTGTCTGCTAAGAAGTGTGGAGGGAAGATTACAATTTACCAGTTATACTTTTCCCCTTACCATTGATCTAAATAACTTCGGACTCCAAATTCAGATTTTGATTAATTTATTACAAAGCCAAAAATAACAAAATATAGACACACCTCAAAATCAAGGTGTATAGATACAGGAAAACTAATACAGAGCCCAGAGTACGACTATAGTTCATACGGCACAATAGGCACAGAATAATAAACTCCAAAATCAGAACACAGCTGAGTATAGACACTGCGTCCAAATCTCTTTTCATTTGTATTTCCGAATTATAAAAGAATCTGCCCCTACTCTACTTCTAAAATGGCATCCCTTCCTAATTTCCCAAATGATTTTCCCCCAAAGGTGTCAGCACGTGTTGACTTCCTAAGAAGTGCACTCACGTCAAATGGGTCAAGTATCGTAAAGCCACAGAGCTCGTTCTAAGATGCTCTCCTTCCTCAATCAAAAGCAGAAGTCCTGCAAATCTGTCCCTGTGCCTAATACAAAAAGACAAAGTTACACCCCTAACGGGTCACATGGTACATTCTTCCATGAACACCTTCTTGAGTAACTTTCCACAAAGTCCAATTAATTTCACGGCCTTGTCCGTCGACCATGGTTCCCAAGTTTCACCAGGCACGTAAGGTGTCCTCCCTTCTCTCTGTCCGAGCTCTTCAAAAGCATTCCGTTCCTCCCATGTATCTCCTTAAATCTAAAATAACGAGGTCAAATTCCTGCACCTGCAGTAGGGGTGAAAAGAAAACTTTCTACACACATAAATTTTAATTAGCTCCTGACCTTAAGAGCAAACAAGGAGAAAGGAAACCTTTAAAAAAACTAAAGTTAGGCCTACAATTCTGGCTAACCTAAGAACGTTCTTTAATGTGCACTCGTTATACAGGCCTTTATATGAATCTTATAACAATGAATACATTTGATCTACCTACTATTCACTATATACGTGCACAACTAAATGTTTTCTCTAAACTCGTGTAAAATACTAATCTTTCCTGCAAAAACGCCATGATTTCACTATACAAATCTTAACATGAGAATACATAAACTTCGTTTTAATATGCACAAAGTTCAACCAAACATCGAATATATATGAGTGCAGTTCGGACATGAGTATAATGCACTCCTTACAAATTTCAGAGCGTTGAGCGCTCTATCACACTTTACCTTTATATTAACAGCTCCCCCCTGAACAAACTTCAGGCTGTACAGAATGCTGCAGCCTGCCTTATTCTGAACATTCCCAAATGGCACTCGCTTAGAGATGGGGATCGTTCCCTTCATTGGCTTCCCATTAGGTGGTGAATTTCCTTCAAGGCCTTGTGCTTAGTTTTTGAGGCTCTTCACCAGAGGGCCCCCAGCAAAATGAATGCTCTTTTCCATTGGTACACTCCTGGCAGATTACTTAGATCCTTATGCTGTAAAAAATGTAGGATCCCCAGATTTTGGAAGACTAGATGGGGTGCGAGTTCCTTTTCGGTGGCGGATGCCAAATTATGGAACACTCTGCCTACTTATATCTCTGAAGCAGATTCTTTCATGTCCTTAAAAAAACATCAGGAAACCTGTTTTTTTTCACCTCAGAATCCTTGATTATTGGCTGCTCTGCTCTTGTTGCTCTGTCGGTCCTGCTATAGCGCTTTGGCACCTATGGGTTTTAGTGTGGTTTACGAATTATATCCTATCCTATTTACTAGAGAACACATTTTTTATGGGGGTGAATCACCCCAAACAGCCTTCCCTGATGCTACACCCCCGCTGAATCAACAGTTTTGGCAGGAAAATGTGACCACCTCCTCAACCCCAGAAACAGGTTCTGTCCAGTGGTGCAAGGAAACTTGACCCCCCCCCTGGACTGATAATGAAATACAGCCATGAATTCATGTGAAGTTGGCCCCTCACACTTTTGGGACCGGGTGCCACTGCACCTGTTGCACTATTGATAGCTACACACCTGGTTCTGCCTAATTTCATGTGCAGTGTGAGCTACCTCACAGTGCTGTGAAGGACATCAGTTTCCGATTCTCTTCATCCAACATTTTCCGTTAACTTTGTCAACTTGACCTTGTCTTAAGCCACTGATGGTCTTGCAGAGTGTTTTGACTTTGTCCACTTTCTTTCTTTTCCAGGGTTCCTCGGAATGGCCTCTGCACAAGGTGAGACTTTTGATAAAATGTATTTTTCAAGATTTCTTTGTCCATTAGTATTATTGCCTGATTGTTGATACACGGCCACCAAGCGTTGTATTAGGATCTGTGTGCAGGTCAAGGCTTCAACCCAGCACTGGTTGATAAAATGATAACAATGAATTTGGTTAAGGTACTAATTATCATTCGTGTTAAGGGTTTCACAAGTGTCCTTGCAGACACAAGACCATAGGTAAGTTGAGTCCCTTTACATTTGTTTGGGAACTTCAGGGTGACTTCCAATGCCTTTGGTGGGCATATTTTATTGCGTATAATTTATGGACCCATCAAACCCCCTCCATCCTCTTTTAAACTTTTGAGCTCTTGTCCATTGTGATAAAAGCTTTGTTTTTCGTTGCAGTAATGTAAAATGCAAGTGGAAATATAAACTCACCAATATAGAGCATGTAAATTGTCCGATACATATATTTGCAGCATTTTTGTGTAATTTGTTTTGTAAATTCGAATGTGTAATAATATGCAAATATGTTGGTTTTGCAAAGGTAAGTCATTTTACAATGGTTATAAATCCATCCATTGAACTCACACAGTGCAATAAATGAATAAATTAACATCAATGTTCAAGTTTAAGTCTGTTGTATATCAAAGCGGTGAAATGAAGGACTATAAACACTTTTAACTTAAGTAGCAGCTAATGGTCTGCCTACTCAAGGAACTATTTTTTACATGAACTGTAGGCTCAGGCTGAAGGTAATGTGTTTTCAGTACTAAACTGCAATAGAATATTACAGTATAGGTGTGACTCCATTTTCTTATTGTAGATGAGTAGTGATGTCAATACTAGACTGTAGTACAGAAATTAGAGTCAGATTTTTAAACATGGATTGCAGGCTTCCATGCACTATAACAAGCATTACTGAAGCACTGACAGAGTGTTCCTTCAATGGCGGGCTCTATAGTAGCATATGCATCAAATGCATTATTCCTCTAAAAGGAAATATTCTGGACTGCAACGTTTTGATTTTTTTTCAGATCTGGCTACAGACAGCTTTGCTGTCTGGATGTACTCGTCTCATCAATTCTTTAAACAGTACAATAGGAAGTTATGAGAGTAGGTGGGGTTTGGGTTAGCCCCCTTCAGCCATTGGCGTTCATGTCTTTTTATGGTTTGCCATTTCTTACTAATCTGTAGAACAAGGCCATGGTATTTTCAAAAACGATGACATTGTCCCAATTGGTGATGGAGTATCATGTAGTCCTTTTGTTAGATTACAAAAGTCACATGAGAATGGCTTTCAATTGCGAGCAAGTGTGTGCTCTTTTATTTATTCACAATTACTTTTTTTATTGCTAATCTAAACTTTTGGTTTCGGAAGTGAGTGCTGTTTGCATGCCTTAGCCTTCCATAAAGAGACCGTGATATGAACTAATTGCCCTTGCACATTTATTTGTCTTATTTTTGCAATCATGATATCATGTTGTTGGATATATTGTTATTTGGTTCACAAAGTAAATTGTGCTGGCAAGTTGGCTTTTTTAAAGATGCAATGGAAATGCTGGCATTTTACAATATGTGTCTAGTATCATTATTTTGCTGTGTATGCCTTTTAAATTCACCACTTACAATATAAACTTAATCTTCTGATTCCTTTTCATATTACTCCTTTTTTTATTTCAACAAACATTTTATTGGGGAGGTTCAGCACATCACAACGCAGAAATAATAACACAGGCGTCATATATAAAATTGCTGAATGGTGAACAAAAGGTTTTCATTTGGAAAGGACACAGTTAGAACATAATTAAAGTCATTTGTAGATAGACAGAACTAGAACAAGGCATAGGCAAAGGATGACGGAATGTAGATATTCAGCCACAGAGTAGGAAGGTAAACAGAGAAAGAGGGCGAGGGGGGAAGGGGTGGAAAAGGAGCGGAATGAAAGATAATAGTATTCGCTGTAAGAAAGAGAAAAAACAAAGGGGCAGATTTACAAGAACTGGCGCATCTCTGCATATTAGCAGAGATGCGTCAGTTCATTTGCGTGCCGTAAAAAAACTCTTGCGCCACCAAGGAAGCGTCGCATTTACAATGCGGCGCACCGTGGCGCAAGGATAGACAGATGCGTGACGCATCTTTTGGCGTACAGGCAGCGCATTGCTGGAGTCGTGTCGCAAGCACGACGCAACTCCAGCAATGGTTAGGAATGCCTATTCCTAACATGCTGCATCACTCCTTATGCCTGCTACAAGCAGGCATAAGGTTCTGACGCAGTGGCGTCATAAAAGTGACTCAGTGAAACCTTGTAGATTTCACTGCGTCACTTTTACGAGGCTTTCTCACGTCGGAACGCCCACCCTGCATACATTATACCTGACGCAGGTATAATGTAGCACAGGGCTTTACAACGTGACGCATCTCCTTAGATGCATCATGTTGTAAATATGTCGCAACGTGGCGCATTGTTTACGACGCCGCTGTGTCACAGAAGTGACGCAACGGCAGTGTAAAGTCGTCGCAAGGGGCTTGTAAATCTGCCCCATAGCTTCTATGGTGTGTGAGGAAGCTGATCAGGGAGGCCTAACTTTTTACAAATACAGGTCCAGTTTAGACCATGATAGTCGAGAAGATTTGTTGTTGTAGTCACAATTGTGCAAGCTGTTATCCGCGCTTCTCATAAAGCATACCCAAGCCCACCAAGTATAATGAGAGATGTTATTGTAGTTTTTCCAATTCTTCAAGATGGTTTTTACACCAATAGAGAGCAAGATATCTATCAGCAAGCAGTCCCAGGAGGTTAAGGAGTCTAGAATTGGGGGATTTGAGCAAGCCAGGATACGCTGGAATCGATTATATGGTTTAGAGTAAGTTTGATGTTAAAATATCATTTAGGGTCTCCTCGATCTCTCTCCATTGAGGTTGAACATGTTTGCAATGGAAGAGTAGATGATCAAGCCCACCAGAAGGGGAGCCACAATGCCAACATGATTTTGATTATAATAAGTAATGTTTATGCAGTCATGTAGGGGGCCAGAAGGATCTGTGGGCTGTTCAGTATTTGCACTGAAGGGGTAGGTTGTGCTTGACAGGGTTCAATCCCAATGTTCAAGCCAACCGTGATGGAGGGCGGGTCGGATACAGGGACCAACCTTGTCCCACTGAAAAAGTACCTTAGTTGCTGGGTGCGTTGACGTTGAGAGCAAGATGCGAGGACCAGGGAGGCGATGTGGTTGTTACGATCCTTAGGATTCTTAGCTGATGCTTCGTCATTGAGCCATGATCTCAGAGATGTGTCATCGTCGACCAGCACTGGATGTCTGTGATGTGTCATTGCCAAGCCACGCAGCCTACGATGCGATGTCCTCGAAGCAAGTGATGTGTCTGTGCCAAAGGAGATGCATCTATTCCGACTAGCGCAAAGATGTTGATGTGTGGATTTTTATCAGAACAGAACCAATCAGTCACACCTAAGCTCCCTTTGTGTTTGACTGTCTGGAGGGATTGCACAAATTCCATCTGTCACCAACCCCCGATTTGTATTCAGAGACAAGCAGAAGGCACAGAATGGTTAGAGAAAGAAAATGCTAACTTTCCAAACGTGGCATTTTCTGACTTGCAACTTAAAATCCAATTTTACCATGAATTGTGATTTTATATTGGGAGTCCAGACACACCAAACTTGAAATGCCCATCTTTTCCCAATTGGAAATTACACTTATAATATAATAAAGTAATCCTAATGTTAACACATGGGAGAGAGAGGCCTTGCAGTAGTGAAAAGCAACCTGAATAGTTTTTCACTACCAGGACATGTAAAACTTTAAAGTAGATGTCCTACTTTTTAAATACACTGCACCTTGCCCTTAGGGCTGTCTAGGGCCTACCTTAGGGGTGACATGTATGTATTAAAAAGGAAGGTTTGGGCCTGGCAAGAGGGTTAACTTGCCAGGTCGACATGGCAGTTTAAAACGCAACACACAGGTGCTGCAATGGCAGGCCTGAGCCATGTTTGAAGGGCTACTGAAGGGGGGGACACAATTAGTGCTGCAGGGCCACTCAAGCAAAAAGAACAATTGATGGACAGAATGCAGAACAGTGTCATACATTCACCCCAGTACTGAGATCTGTCCATGTCATGAGTGATGTAATATGTGACGTCATCAGCAGTGCATTGCGGGGGCGCGAGTTATAGTTAGCTGAACTAACTATAACGGGGGAATTTCTATGGTTTTGTACGAGTGAAATGTCCAACTAACTATAACTGTCCCTAAAACCTATGGTTTTTTCAGTGAATTTCAAAGGTTTTTTAAATGCTAATTTCTAACTATAACGTGTCTGAAACCTATGGTTTTTTCAGTGAATTTCAAAGGTTTTTTAAATGCTAATTTCTAACTATAACGTGCCTGAAACCTATGATTTTTTAAGTGAATTTCAAAGGTTTTTTAAATGCTAGTTTCTAACTATGCCTACAGAGGTAGGACATGTGAAGAAAGAAGAAAAACGCACAGAAAGAAGCAAAAGATGTGCAGAAAGAACCAACAGAGGAGCAGAAAGAGGCCTTGTAGCAAAATCATCCTGTGCCCACAACTTTTTCAGACGGGTACTGGTGGTAACTGACTCTGACTAACCAGAGCCAGTGCTATGCTAAAAGACACTTAGAATACAGTGAAAACACCTACATACACTAGGGAACACCATGCGTTGGGGTACCCCTGTGATTAGCATGACCTCCTCTGCAAGTCCCTAGTACATAATAGGGCAGGGGGATTAAAACTACCTCTTAAAACGCGCTACAGGGCGCGTTTGCACAGTGGGGAAGGAAGGGGGGGCTTGAGGTGACATGTGTGCAAATGCGCCCCGTGGCACGTTTTAAGTTGCGGTATTAAGTCCCCTTGAATCCTGAGGGTCCCTGGGGCCCAACTAGCCCCCCAGGTACCTACAGTTAGGACCACAGAGCTGAGTTGCAGAGAGGCGTTCTGAGGCCAAGCACCTTTTTTCACCTCTCTGCAACGCAACTCTGTTGTGCTTACTGAAGGTACCTGGTGGGCTAGTTGGCCCCCAGGGTCCCTCAGGATTCAAAGGGAATTAATTCCCCAACTTAAAACGCACCACAGAGCGTGTTTTCGCACATGTCACCTGAGGCCCCGCCCCCTCCCTTCACCCCTGTGCAAACGCGCCCCGTGGCGCGTTTTAAGTTGGGGGATTAGGTCACCTTGAATCCTGAGGGTCCCTGGGGCCCAACTAGCCCACCAGGTACTTCCAGTAAGCACCACAGGCCTGCGTTGCAACGCCTGTAACAAATTGTGCAGTTGTGTTTAGGTAGTGAAGAGGGTCGTGCTGGGGGTAGTGTTTTAGGGTTTAGGGTAGTGCAGTGGTGTTTGTGTAGTGTAGGGGGTCATGCTGGGGGTAGATTTAGGGTTTAGGGTAGTGCAGTGGTGTTTGGGTAGTGTAGGGAGTCGTGCTGGGGGAGTGTTTTAGGGTTTAGGGTAGTGCAGTGGTGTTCGGGCAGTGTAGGGGGTTGTGCTGGGGGTGGTGTTTCAGGGTTTAGGGCAGTGCAGTGGTGTTCGGGCAGTGTAGGGGTCGTGCTGGGGGTGGTGTTTCAGGGTTTAGGGCAGTGCAGTGGTGTTCGGCCAGTGTAGGGGGTCGTGCTGGGGGTGGTGTTTCAGGGTTTAGGGCAGTGCAGTGGTGTTCGGGCAGTGTAGGGGGTCATGCAGGGGGTGGTTTTTTAGGGTTTAGGGCAGTGCAGTGGTGTTTGGGCAGTGTAGGGGGTCGTGCAGGGGTGGTGTTTCAGGGTTTAGTACAGTGGTGTTCGGGCAGTGTCGGGGGTCATGCTGGGGGTGGTGTTTCAGGGTTTGGGGCAGTGCAGTGGTGTTCGAGCAGTAAAGGGGGTCGTGCTGGGGGTGGTGTTTCAGGGTTTAGGGCAGTGCAGTGGTGTTCGGGCAGTGTAGGGGGCGGTGCAGGGGGTGGTGTTTCAGGGTTTAGGGCACTGCAGTGGTGTTCAGGCAGTGTAGGGGGTGGTGCAGGGGGTGGTGTTTCAGGGTTTAGGGCAGTGCAGTGGTGTTTGGGCAGTGTAGGGGGTCGTGCAGGGGGTGGTGTTTCAGGGTTTAGGGCAGTGCAGTGGTGTTCGGGCAGTGTAGGGGGTTGTGCTGGGGCTGGTGTTTCAGGATTTAGGGCAGTACAGTGGTGTTCGGGCAGTGTAGGGGGTTGTGCTGGGGCTGGTGTTTCAGGGTTTAGGGCAGTGCAGTGGTGTTCGGGCAGTGTAGGGGGTTGTGCTGGGGCTGGTGTTTCAGTGTTTAGGGCAGTGCAGTGGTGTTCAGGCAGTGTAGGTGGTCGTGCTGGGGCTGGTGTTTCAGGGTTTAGGGCAGTGCAGTGGTGTTCGGGCAGTGTAGGGGGTCGTGCTGGGGCTGGTGTTTCAGGGTTTAGGGCAGTGCAGTGGTGTTCGGGCAGTGTAGGGGGTCGTGCTGGGGCTGGTGTTTCAGAGTCTAGGGCAGTGCAGTGGTGTTCGGGCAGTGTAGGGGGTCTTGCTGGGGCTGGTGTTTCAGGGTTTAGGGCAGTGCAGTGGTGTTCGGGCAGTGTAGGGGGTCATGTTGGGGATGGTGTTTCAGGGTTTAGGGCAGTGCAGTGATGTTCGGGCAGTGTAGGGGGTTGTGCTGGGGCTAGTGTTTCAGGGTTTAGGGCAGAGCAATGGTGTTCAGGCAGTGTAGGGGGTTGTGCTGGAGGTGGTGTTTCAGGGTTTAGGGCAGTGCAGTGGTGTTCGGGCAGTGTAGGGGGTCGCGCTGGGGGTGGTGTTTCAGGGTTTAGGGCAGTGCAGTGGTGTTCCGGCAGTGTAGGGGGTCGTGCAGGGGGTGGCGTTTCAGGGTTTAGGGCAGTGCAGTGGTGTTTGGGTAGTGTAGGGGGTCATGCAGGTGGTGGTGTTTCAGGGTTTAGGGCAGTGCAGTGGTGTTCGGCCAGTGTAGGTGGTCTTGCTGGAGGTGGTGTTTCAGGGTTTAGTGCAGTGGGGTTCGGGCAGTGTAGGGGGTCTTGCTGGGGGTGGTGTTTCAGGGTTTAGGGCAGTGCAGTGGTGTTCGGGCAGTGTAGGGGGTCTTGCTGGGGCTGGTGTTTCAGGGTTTAGGGCAGTGCAGTGGTGTTCGGGCAGTGTAGGGGGTCGCGCTGGGGCTGGTGTTTCAGGGTTTAGGGCAGTGCAGTGGTGTTCGGGCAGTGTAGGGGGTCGTGCTGGGGCTGGTGTTTCAGGGTTTAGGGCAGTGCAGTGGTTTTTGGGCAGTGTAGGCGGTCATGCTGGGGCTGGTGTTTCAGGGTTTAGGGCAGTGCAGTGGTGTTCGGGCAGTGTACGGGGTTGTGCTGGGGCTGGTGTTTCAGGGTTTAGTGCAGTGGTGTTCGGGCAGTGTAGGGGGTCGTGCTGGGGGTGGTGTTTCAGGGTTTAGGGCAGTGAAGTGGTGTTCGGGCAGTGTAGGGGGTCGTGCTGGGGCTGGTGTTTCAGGGTTTCGGGCAGTGCAGTGGCGTTCGGGCAGTGTAGGGGGTCGTGCTGGGGCTGGTGTTTCAGGGTTTTGGGCAGAGCAGTGGTGTTCGGGCAGTGTAGGGGGTCTTGCTGGGGGTGGTGTTTCAGGGTTTAGGGCAGTGGTGTTCGGGCAGTGTAGGGGGTCTTGCTGGGGGTGATGTTTCAGGGTTTAGGGCAGTGCAGTGGTGTTCGGGCAATGTAGGGGGTCTTGCTGGGGGTAGTGTTTCAGGGTTTAGGGCAGTGCAGTGGTTTTCGTGCAGTGTAGGGGGTCGTGCTTGGGGTGGTGTTTCAGGGTTTAGGGCAGTGCAGTAGTGTTTGGCCAGTGTAGGGGGTCAGGCAGGGGGTGGTGTTTCAGGGTTTAGGGCAGTGCAGTGGTGTTCGGGCAGTGTAGTGGGTCATGCTGGGGGTGGTGTTTCAGGGTTTAGGGCAGTGCAGTGGTGTTCGGACAGTGTAGGGGGCCGTGCAGGGGATGGTGTTTCAGGGTTTAGGGCAGTGCAGTGGTGTTCGGGCAGTGTAGGGGGTCGTGCTGGGGCTGGTGTTTCAGGGTTTAGGGCAGTGCAGTGGTGTTCGGGCAGTGTAGGGGGTCTTGCTGGGGGTGGTGTTTCAGGGTTTAGCACAGTGGTGTTCGGGCAGTGTAGGGGGTCTTGCTGGGGGTGATGTTTCAGGGTTTAGGGCAGTGCAGTGGTGTTCGGGCAGTGTAGGGGTTTTGCTGGGGGTGGTGTTTCAGGGTTTAGGGCAGTGCAGTGGTGTTCGTGCAGTGTAGGGGGTCGTGCTGGGGATGGTGTTTCAGGGTTTAGGGCAGTGCAGTAGTGTTCGGGCAGTGTAGGGGGTCGTGCAGGGGGTGGTGTTTCAGGGTTTAGGGCAGTGCAGTGGTGTTCGGGCAGTGTAGGGGGTCGTGCTGGGGGTGGTGTTTCAGGGTTTAGGGCAGTGCAGTGGTGTTCGGGCAGTGTAGGGGGTTGTGCTGGGGGTGGTGTTTCAGGGTTTTGGGCAGAGCAGTGGTGTTCGGGCAGTGTAGGGGGTCGTGCTGGGGGTGGTATTTCAGGGTTTAGGGCAGTGCAGTGGTGTTCGGGCAGTGCAGTGGTGTTTGGGCAGTGTAGGGGGTTGTGCTGGGGGTGGTGTTTCAGGGTTTAGGGCAGTGGTGTTCGGGCAGTGTAGGGGGTCTTGCTGGGGGTGATGTTTCAGGGTTTAGGGCAGTGCAGTGGTGTTCGGGCAGTGCAGTGGTGTTCGGGCAGTGTAGGGGGTCTTGCTGGGGGTAGTGTTTCAGGGTTTAGGGCAGTGCAGTGGTGTTCGGGCAGTGTAGGGGGTCGTGCTGGGGGTGGTGTTTCAGGGTTTAGGGCAGTGCAGTAGTGTTTGGCCAGTGTAGGGGGTCGTGCAGGGGGTGGTGTTTCAGGGTGTAGGGCAGTGCAGTGGTGTTCGGGCAGTGTAGGGGGTCGTGCTGGGGGTGGTGTTTCAGGGTTTAGGGCAGTGCAGTTGTGTTCGGACAGTGTAGGGGGCCGTGCAGGGGGTGGTGTTTCAGGGTTTAGGGCAGTGCAGTGGTGTTCGGGCAGTGTAGGGGGTCGTGCTGGGGCTGGTGTTTCAGGGTTTAGGGCAGTGCAGTGGTGTTCGGGCAGTGTAGGGGGTCTTGCTGGGTGTGGTGTTTCAGGGTTTAGGGCAGTGGTGTTCGGGCAGTGTAGGGGGTCTTGCTGGGGGTGATGTTTCAGGGTTTAGGGCAGTGCAGTGGTGTTCGGGCAGTGTAGGGGGTCTTGCTAGGGGTAGTGTTACAGGGTTTAGGGCAGTGCAGTGCTGTTCGTGCAGTGTAGGGGGTCGTGCTGGGAATGGTGTTTCAGGGTTTAGGGCAGTGCAGTACTGTTCGGGCAGTGTAGGGGGTCGTGCAGGGGGTGGTGTTTCAGGGTTTAGGGCAGTGCAGTGGTGTTCGGGCAGTGTAGGGGGTCGTGCTGGGGGTGGTGTTTTAGGGTTTAGGGCAGTGCAGTGGTGTTCGGGCAGTGTAGGGGGTCGTGCTGGGGGTGGTGTTTCAGGGTTTAGGGCAGTGCAGTGGTGTTCGGGCAGTGTAGGCGGTCGTGCTGGGGCTGGTGTTTCAGGGTTTAGGGCAGTGCAGTGGTGTTCGGGCAATGTAGGGGGTTGTGCTGGGGCTGGTGTTTCAGGGTTTAGGGCAGTGCAGTGGTGCTCGGGCAGTGTAGGTGGTCGTGCTGGGGGTGGTGTTTCAGTGTTTAGGGTAGTGCAGTGGTGTTCGGGCAGTGTAGGGGGTCATGCTGGGGCTGGTGTTTCAAGGTTTAGGGCAGTGCAGTGGTGTTCGGGCAGTGTAGGGGGTCGTGCTGGGGCTGGTGTTTCAGGGTTTTGGGCAGAGCAGTGGTGTTTGGGCAGTGTAGGGGGTCGTGCTGGGGGTGGTGTTTCAGGGTTTAGGGCAGTGCAGTGGTGTTCGGGCAGTGTAGGGGGTCGTGCTGGGTGTGGTGTTTCAGGGTTTAGGGCAGTGGTGTTCGGGCAGTGTAGGGGGTCTTGCTGGGGGTGATGTTTCAGGGTTTAGGGCAGTGCAGTGCAGTGGTGTTCGGGCAGTGTAGGGGGTCTTGCTGGGGGTAGTGTTTCAGGGTTTAGGGCAGTGCAGTGGTGTTCGGGCATTGTAGGGGGTCGTGAAGGGGGTGGTGTTTCAGGGTTTAGGGCAGTGCAGTGGTGTTCGTGCAGTGTAGGGGGTCGTGCTAGGGGTGGTATTTCAGGGTTTAGGGCAGTGCAGTGGTGTTCGGGCAGTGTAGGGGGTCGTGCAGGGGCTGGTGTTTCAGGGTTTAGGGCAGTGCAGTGGTGTTTGGGCAGTGTAGGGGGTCGTGCTGGGGGTAGTGTTTTAGGGTTTAGGGTAGTGCAGTGGTGCTTGTGTAGTGTAGGGGGTCGTGCTGGGGTAGTGTTTTAGGGTTTAGGGTAGTGCAGTGGTGTTTGTGTAGTGTAGGGGGTCATGTTTTAGGGTAGTGCAGTGGTGTTTGGGTAGTGTAGGGATCGTGCTGGGAGTAGTGTTTTAGGGTTTAGGGTAGTGCAGTGGTGCTTGTGTAGTGTAGGGGGTCATGCTGGGGGTAGTGTTTTAGGGTTTAGGGTAGTGCAGTGGTGTTTGTGTAGTATAGGGGGTCATGTTTTAGGGTAGTGCAGTGGTGTTTGGGTAGTGTAGGGGGTCGTGTTGGGTGTAGTGTTTTAGGGTTTAGGGTAGTGCAGTGGTGTTTGTGTAGTGTAGGGGTCATGCTGGGGGTAGTGTTTTAGGGTTTAGGATAGTGCAGTGGTGCTTGTGTAGTGTAGGGGGTCATGTTTTAGGGTAGTGCAGTGGTGTTTGGGTAGTGTAGGGGTCGTGCTGGGGGTAGTGTTTTAGGGTTTAGGGTAGTGCAGTGGTGTTTGGGTAGTGTAGGGGGTCGTGCTGGGGGTAGTGTTTTAGGGTTTAGGGTAGTGCAGTGGTGCTTGTGTAGTGTAGGGGGTCATGCTGGGGGTAGTGTTTTAGGGTTTAGGGTAGTGCAGTGGTGTTTGTGTAGTATAGGGGTCATGTTTTAGGGTAGTGCAGTGGTGTTTGGGTAATGTAGGGGGTCGTGTTGGGTGTAGTGTTTTAGGGTTTAGGGTAGTGCAGTGGTGTTTGTGTAGTGTAGGGGGTCATGCTGGGGGTAGTGTTTTAGGGTTTAGGATAGTGCAGTGGTGCTTGTGTAGTGTAGGGGGTCATGTTTTAGGGTAGTGCAGTGGTGTTTGGGTAGTGTAGGGGTCGTGCTGGGGGTAGTGTTTTAGGGTTTAGGGTAGTGCAGTGGTGTTTGGGTAGTGTAGGGGGTCGTGCTGGGGGTAGTGTTTTAGGGTTTAGGGTAGTGCAGTGGTGCTTGTGTAGTGTAGGGGGTCATGCTGGGGGTAGTGTTTTAGGGTTTAGGGTAGTGCAGTGGTGTTTGTGTAGTATAGGGGTCATGTTTTAGGGTAGTGCAGTGGTGTTTGGGTAGTGTAGGGGGTCGTGTTGGGTGTAGTGTTTTAGGGTTTAGGGTAGTGCAGTGGTGTTTGTGTAGTGTAGGGGGTCATGCTGGGGGTAGTGTTTTAGGGTTTAGGATAGTGCAGTGGTGCTTGTGTAGTGTAGGGGGTCATGCTGGGGGTAGTGTTTTAGGGTTTAGGGTAGTGCAGTGGTGTTTTTGTAGTGTAGGGGGTCATGTTTTAAGATGCAACGCTCCAATACCTGACCAGTCTGCTCTACATAAAACTGCAAAAAAACTAAAATTAAAAAGTGTTTTGCACACTTTTGTCATTGGGCTATATGTAGGCTACATCTGGGTAATATTTGTGCTACATTTGGGCTCTTTTTCACTGGTGGCCATCTTGGAAGACTTCTTTGTTATGAAGTTTCCTAATTTCCTCATTTACTGCAGTCTCCTCAGTAGGAAATGCTTTCAGATTTTTTACTTTGTTTCCATCAAGAAGGCATTCAGATGTGTCTCACATTTGCCATAAATTCAGAATGTTAGCACTCTAGTTGCTCATTAGATCACTGTAGTAAAGCTACTGCTCACCAGGGAGTTAACTGGAAGTCTGCTGCTTGTATTGAAAGTGATTGTTTCAGTCTGCATGTCAGAATTTTCTATGAAATAGAAGAGGATTTGAGATCTCACTTAAAACATGCCCTAATTTTTCTTTCTGCAGCACTAACCATAATTTCTATTTCAAACAGAACCCCCTCATTTTGTTCCTTTTTAAATTAAATGTTTTAAGTGTTACCAGTTTATTCCAATCAAGATGGCTTCAGGTGTGCCATACTTTTGTCATAAGTAAGGCTGTTAGCGCTCTAGTTGATCTTTAGAACACTCTGGGAAGCTGCAGAAGAACACAAAGGCATCAACTGGCAGGCTGCTCCTGTTGAAATATAACAGGAAGATATTTGAGATCACACTTGAAACATGTCCTAATTTTTCTTTCTACAGCACTAACCATAATTTCTATGACAAAATGAACCCCATCATTTTGTTCCTTTTTAAATTAAATGTTTTAAGTGTTACCAGTTTATTCCAATCAAGATGGCTTCAGGTGTGCCATACTTTTGTCATAAGTAAGGCTGTTAGCACTCTAGTTGTTCTTTAGAACACTCTGGGAAGCTGCAGTAGAACACAAAGGAATCAACTGACAGTCTCTGCCCTTGTTGGATGTACATGTTTTACTGAGAATGTCAGACTTCATTCTCACATGACTGAGAAAGATAATGTGAATTTACAGAAAATATGCTCTCATTTTAGCTTCTGGAGCACCTTCCAAAACTCTATGGGACAAGCATGTGAAAATAGTTTTCTCTCAAACATGATTCATGATATCCCAGCAGAAGGTTTTTCACAGGGTAAAATCTCCTTAGAACACACCACAATTCCTGAAATTAGTATGGTACCATCAACAAATGAATTCTAATGTAACTAAAGTCTGTTATCACCCTTTATAGTTCTCCTTTTGGTAACCCTCAAAATCTTTGATTCACTACAATGCATTTCAATGGGGTACTATCATGTATATTGGTCTCAAGATGGCTGCCAGCAATTCCAGGATGAAGTGCTGACAGCCGATCAGATCTCACAATGACATGTGTGGTTAGGCTCCGCCCAGATATATATGTGATTTTACTTTTGATTTTCTCAGGAACTACTGAACGGATTTACACCATTTAAGCAAAAGGCATGACACTGAACCAAGGGCTACCTCTTTGCCAAATTTGGTGTAATTCCGTTCAGCAGTTCGGGCTGTAGCTGCGACTAAATGTTCCTATGGAAAAATGAATGGGGAAAACACGTTTTGGGACCCCCTTTTTTCTCGCCCCCCGCTTGACGAATCACCCTGAGACTTTCAGGATAGGAGCGGACCGGAGCGCCCCAACAAGTTGGAAACTTTCGCGAAGATTCGTCAACCGGCGCCAACGTTATTTCAAATAGAATGTTGCGGATTTCCTATGGAAAATAGGTCCTAACTATAACTATCTACTGGCGACCGCCAGTAGATAATATATATATATATATATATATATATATATATATATATATATATATATATTCACTGAAAAAACCATAGGTTTCAGGGACGTTATAGTTAGTTGGACATTTCACTCGTACAAAACCAGAGAAATTCGGCCGTTATGGTTAGTTCAGCTATCTATAACTCGCGCCCCCGCAATGCACTGCTGATGACGTCACATATTACATCATTCATGACATGGTCAGTGACATCACTGATGACATCACTGATGACATCTCAAATGACATCACTGATGACATCACTGATGACATCATCCAGTGACTATGTGTTTCTGTAAAGTTTAAATATGTTTTATATATATATATATATGCCAAGGTGTATTGAAGAATGAGTGGGTGTATAAGTGTCTGAATGGATGATTTAGTAGGTGTGTGACTGACTGTATAAGTGAGTGATTAAATGTGTCTTACTGAATGCATGGGTTAGTGACTGATACAGACATTCACACAGTTTAGTTTGTCAGTTGGTGTGTAAGCGGTTGCATGGGTTGGTGAGTAGCTAAATGAGTGTCTATATGGGTTATTGATTGGTTGTCTGAGTATCTGTATGGATGCCTGAGTGTCTGTGTGGGTGGGTGGTGGGTGTGTGACTTTGTGCATAGATGTGTGAGTGGGTGATTCACTGGGTGTATGGGTTCAAGAGTACATCTGTGAAGGGCTGTATGGGTGGATGAGTGTATGTATGGGTGTGTTGGTGAGTGTTTAGATGTCTCAGTGGTATATGTGTGAGTAACTACATATGTGAAAGGCAGTATATGTGAGTGTTGGAGTATATAAATGACTACATGTGAGAGTGAGTGATTGTGAGAGTGGCTGTATGGATGAGTGTGTGCTTGTATTAGTTATTGTATAAAAGTGTAAGTATGTGTTAGTATATGTTTGAACAAGTGAGGTGGTGTGTGTATAACTGTATAGGTGAGTAAATGGGAGTGTGATTGATTCTTTGCATGACTGACTAGGTGTGTGAGTAACTCTATGGATGAGTGGCGGTGTGTGAGTGTCTGTATAGGTATGTGACTGCATATGATAGTGCCGTATTGATGGTTGCCTGCATGTATGAGTGACTGTATGGGTGAATGAGTGGATGTGTGTGTAGACCTAAGAATCAGTGAGTGGGTATGTAGTAACTGTTATTGGTGTGTCTATGGTTTCGAAAATGGTAGTCTGTATTTTAGAGTGGGTGTATCAAAGGTTATATTAGGGTATGAGGAGGTGCATCAGATTATCACATGGATGATGTCATCAGTGATGTCATCAATGATGTCATTTGAGATGTCATCAGTGATGTCATCAGTGATGTCACTGACCATGTCATGAATGATGTAATATGTGACGTCATCAGCAGTGCATTGCGGGGGCGCGAGTTATAGTTAGCTGAACTAACTATAACGGCCAAATTTCTCTTTTTTTGTACGAGTGAAATGTCCAACTAACTATAACGTCTCTGAAACCTGTGTTTTTTTAGTGAATTTCTAAGGTTTTTTATGGAACATATCTTTTTATTAATTTTAGAAGGCATATCAACGATTATACACAGCCATTCGCCTACAACCACAGGGGCTGGCGGCCAGGAAAGGATGCATAGGGTATATATGTTATGTTATGTTATGTTATGTTAATAAGAACTTTTATAGCGCTCATTCACCAACAGGTTTCTTGGTGCTGGAGGAGTATAGATATATATATATATATATAGATACATACACAGCTTTATAGCCTACATCCCGGAGGCTGGCAGCGAGGACAAACATGCCTAGTAAGTAAAAAAAACAACAGAAATCATCAGGAGAACAATACAGGTCCGAAGAACCGGAATCCTAACAAGGACAGAAAAACCCTCCCTCCCGCTGAAAGAAAAATAAAGAAAGAAAGAGGGGCGCCCGTACCATGATCCTCAGATGTCAGAAAGTGACCCGTCCCCACCCGCAGGCCTAATCCAAAGCCCCCCGTTAACCCACCTTGGAGACACCCTTTTCTTGAACTTGCGGGATCAGCTGGAGAATTTGCAGGAGTTTGGGGCAAGTGACTTCCCGGAGGTCTTTCGATAGCAGCACATGAAAGGGGCCCATAGTTCTGCGTATTTCTTGCCTTTATGGTCTTGTACTAAAGAAAGGCGTTCCATAGCTAGGGTCATCCAAAGTCGATGGAGCCATGCGTGTGGTCCGGGACCGTGGCAGTGCCCCAGTGTACCAGTATCGCTTGATGTGCAGCGAGTAGCGCTAATGCCATCTGCCTGCCTCGCAACGACCGCAGTGGAAGTGTGATTGGGTTCGAAAGTCCTAGGAGAGTGTAACTCGTGAAGCAAGGTATCTCAGTCTCGAATGCGGTGTCGATATCGTTGAGCACCTGCTCCCAGAATCTCTCCAGTCTCGGACAATGCCAAAGAAGATGTGCTAGGGAGCCTGTCAGGCCGCAGCCTCGCCAGCATTCCTCAGTATGGTTCTTGTCCCATTGGTGGATACGAGCGGGCGTGAGGTACCAGTAAGCTGCTACCTTAAATGCAGACTCGGCTCCAGCGGTATTGTAGGCAGTGTGATGGGCTCTATAATGGATACTGTCCCACTCCTTGTCTGTAAGGGCCCGCCCCAGTTCTGCCTCCCAGCGAAGTTGAGCTCTTGAGCGATTTCCTTTCTGGCCATCCACTTCTCGAAGGGGGTAAGCTTGCGAGATACATGTGATAAGTACACCACTGAGGTAGCCCAGTGCCGTAGTTGTAGATAATAATACTCGTCTGTCCGGGGAAGGTCGAGGTCCTGTCGTACCCGAGAGAAGAGAATGATGACGTCCGGGTCGAAAAGGTGACCCAAGCGCTTACAGCCCGCCTCCCTCCAATGCTGGGCAACCTCAGACCTACATCCCGGGGGGGAATCTGGGTTATGAACCATTGGTGTCATTGGGGAGGGGAAGGTTGTGAGGCCCCTCGTGAGAGCCACCACATCCCACACCTTCATTGTCACTGCAGTGACTGGGGAGGAGTAGAGACCCCATGATCGTGATCTGCGCGGAAGCCATATCTCTCTCCAGACATTCGCTCCAGCTACCGCCTGGTCCATGAAGGTCCAGTGCTTTTCTGAGAGGGGGCGATTCCATTCTAGTACATACCTCAGGTGAATGGCCTGGAGATATCTGTGGACCAACGGCAAGTTCACCCCGCCTTCGCTTTTGGGGCTCGCCAATTGTGCAACAGAGAGGCGTGCTTTCTTGTTGCCCCATGTAAATTTATTTATGGCCAGCTGTAGCGCCCGCATGGCTTTGGGAGGGGGAACCAGAGGCAGAGTTTGGAATAGGTACAGCATCCTCGGCAAGATCGTCATCTTCACCACAGCGATGCGCCAGAACCAGGACAAGTTAAGCTTAGTCCATCCATCCAGCGCCTTCCTAGTCTGGTCTACCAGAGTCGAATAGTTCAGCTCCAGTGTGCGTAGGAGCGAAGGGGCCAGGAGAATGCCCAGATAGGGCACAGGGTCGCTAGACCAGTGCAGGGGGAGATCCTGCTGGAGGGAGTCTACATGTGTCTGGGGCAAGGATAAGTTGAGCACCTGAGATTTGTTAAGATTGACCTTAAAGCTGGAGACTTGTCCGAAGGACTCCAACTCCTTCACCAGTTCGGGTAAGGACATGAGAGGCTCCGCTAGGGAGAGGATGACATCATTCGCATAGAGGCTCACTTTGTGGGTATAACCCCCGAATCGGAGACCCTGGATGCCCGGATGATCTCAGATTCTCTGAGCGAGGGGCTCCATGTACAGGGCAAACAGGAGGGGCGAAAGTGGACACCCCTGCCTCGTGCCCCTGGCGATCTTAAAGGGGGTCGAGGACACACCATTTACTCTGACAAACGCCTGGGGGCATGGTAAATGCACTGTACCCATTGGATGAAGTGGGGTCCAAACCCGAAGCCCCGTAGGGTATCAAATAAATAGTTCCAGCTCACCCTGTCGAACGCTTTTTCCGCGTCCACGGACAGGAGCACAGCCTCCCTATGGGAGCGATGGACACTGTCCATGAGATGCAGAAGGCGTTTTGTATTATCGCCGCCATGACGAGTCGGGATGAACCCCGCCTGGTCCGGATCGATTAGGCCCACCATTAGAGGGTTCAGCCGAGCCGCCAGTATGCCCGTGAAGAGCTTTGCATCTATATTAAGCAGCGAGATCGGGCGATAAGAGCTGCAGAGCCCTGGGTCTTTGTTAGGCTTAAGGATGACTGAGATCACTGCTTCGGACATGGAATCCATGACTGCCCCCTTGTCGATGAAATAGTTGAAGAGCCGAGTCAGGAGAGGTGCCAGTTCCTTACAGAATGTTTTGTAGAACAGGGCAGGGTAGCCATCGGGTCCCGGGGATTTATCGAGCTTTAGCCTTGAGATAGCTGAAATGACCTCATCCAATCGGATGGGATCCTCCAGAAGCTCCGCCTGCGCTTTAGGGAGGCGGGTGAACTTGCTTGAATCCAGGTATGCGCCTGCATCAGAGTGGTCTACCGTCTCCTCACTATACAGAGATTGATAAAATTGCCGGAACTCCTCCAGGATTTGGGAGTCCAAGTGTATCTCCTCACCTGTGGGCCGATTCAAGGAGGAGACGGTCACCGCTACGGCCTTGGCCCATAGTCTCTGCGCCAGCAGCCTCCCACACTTATCGCTACTCAGATAGAACTTTTGGCGGAGTCGAAGTAGAGCGTATTCCGCCCTATCTAGGTCTAGGCGTTTAAGAAGCATTCGCTTACCCTCCAAAGACCACCAGACCCTTGGGGCCCCTGTGCGTTTATGTATCGCCCCCAGCTCTGCCACTTCTTGTTCTAAGGTCTGACGGGCTTCTTTGTGCTTTTTATTGTCGGCTGAGGAGATCGCCATAAGTTCGCCGCGGATAACCAGCTTAAGCGTTTCCCAAACCGTTGCTAAGGAAGTGACCCCAGTATCATTATGTTGGAGGTATTTCATTATCTTTGAGCGTATGCTCTCTACGTTACTAGGCGAGTGCAAGAGTCCCACCCTCAGCCGCCATCTAGCAGGAGTGAATCTGAACCCTTCCGGTTGTATGTGGATGGAGATAGGCGCGTGGTCAGAGAAGGAGTGTGTCGCTATAGAGGCATCCGTGATCCTAGGTAAGAGCGTGTTGGAAATGAGGAACATGTCCAGACGCGCATAGGATTTGTGAGCAGCCGAATAGTGGGTGAAATCCCGCACGGTCGGGTGCCTAAGTCGCCAAACATTGTGAATGCCATTGTCGGCCAGCCATTGTTTACCCTCTGAGGAAAGGGCACCCACTTGCGTGTACCGCTGGCCGGACCGATCATTATCGTTGTCCATGACAAGATTCAAATCACCACCCACCACTACAGCAGAGTCAGGGGAGGCCAGGCTTTCTGCAAGATGTCTAAATAAAAATGGCTCTTGGTGTGTGTTGGGAGCGTAAATATTAATTAGGGTGAGGAAAGTGGTCCCCCATTGAACCCGGAGTGCCAGAACCCTGCCCTTAGACTCGTAAAAAGTGGAGAGTACTTTGCCCTCAAATTTTGCCCCCAGGAGAATGGCCACCTCGTTCATTTTCGCAGTGCTTGAGGACCAGTATTGATGAGGAAACGTTGCGTACGCATGCGGATAGTGTCCTTGGCTAAGAGATGGGTCTCTTGCAGCATACAGATATCCCCTTCAGAGTGTTCTAATAAGGAAAGGATTGCAGTGCGCTTTACAGGGTGATTCAGGCCCCGAGTGTTAAGACTTTCCTGGCTGTTTGCCAGCGTGAGGAGCGCCGGGCGGCACGCTCTCTGGGGCCCTCCTTCTGCTCTGTGGTCATAGCGCTCTCCAAACCCAGCAGGTCGAGAGCCTCGGCGAGAGAGATGATCTGTCGCAATTTGCCCTGATGCTTGAAGATAATGCGGAAGGGGTGGCCCTACGAGTACGGGATTCCCTTGTCGTGGAGATGGGAAGTAACTACTTTGAATTCCCGCCTTTTGGTCAGCGTGGACGCTGCAAAATCCTGGAAAAGTGCTGGGGTGTGGCCTCGGAACTGGATAGGGTGAGCTGCCCGGGCTTCGCGCAGGATTTGCTCCTTGAGTTGGAAATTATGGACGCAGATGAGGATGTCCGGTGGAGGGGCCTTGTCCCCTCTGGGCAGGCCCACACGATGGACTCGGTCCATCTGAACGTCACGAGCGTCGTCGTCCCCCAAAACTTGCTGGAAGAGGGCCAAGACGTAGGATCGGGGGTTGTCTCCCCCTGCTCGCCAGGGCACTGCTCGAAACCGTATGTTATTCCTCCGGGAGCGATTCTCGAGGTCCTCTGCGTGGACCTGTAAGTCCAGGTTTTGGTCCTGTAGCCTGAGCACCTCCTGCTGCAGCTGGTGAAGGTCTTCCTCTCGGCTCAGGTCATGCTCTTCAAGGGTGGCCAACCGCTCGCCCACCTCATCTAAGTCGCACCGGACTTCCTTGAGATCAGCGGAAAGCTGGCCCTTCAGGTCTAGGATGTCCTCCTTAATCGCAGGGAACAGCTCCAGCATGAAGGTCTTTGTAGCCGGGCCGTCCCCCCCTTCCATCATCTCCGAATGACCCGCGACTCCGGGCGCGGCGCTTGCTGCATCAGGGCCGCCCGACTGCTTGAGAAGCATGTCTTTGAGGGATTTCTCCTTCCTTGTCCGGGCCGCGGACATAGTGCTATGCTACCTGTGAGGGTCACCCCGTATGAAGTCCGCCGCGATGAAGTCTGAGGGCACCCAATTGGAACAGGAGTCGGTGGTCCCACTGCGCAGTCCGGAGGCCGTGAACTCTTACACCGGAGCAGATTCCCAGCAAGGCCCTATCTATTCTTCTGGGGGAGTCCTGTTTGCTCCAGCGGGCGTTCACCCCCACAGTTCTTCGTACTCGCGTGGTAGGCCGTTATCGGGAAAGGCCCAAAACAGCTCGTTTCAATTGTAAGGTGTGGGGCCCAACCGAAGCATAGATCAGCGAGCTCTGTGCGCAGCGCCCAGACCCGAGTTCCCGCGCATGGGCAGATACACAGCACGGCCGTGCTCAGTCCTCCGAGGGGGCCCCACGTACTCCGGGGTGGTCTTGATCAGTTCACCTGAAGTGCAGGGTGTGGGGTCCATCCAAAGCGCAGGCCATCGCGCTCCCTGTGCTGCACATCATCCCAGAAGTGCCAGTAGCCCCTCACAAGGGATGGACATTGGGGGCACCAGCCGTCGCAGCAGGAAGGGAGCCCGCTCGCGCCACCGCCGCCACTCACCGGGGTACAGGCAGCCGCCGCAGCACTCCAGAGGCCCGTCCCCGGGTGTAGATTATTGTGGCTCTGGTGGGTGGTGAGTTGCAGCCCCCGAAGAGCTAGGCCGCAACCTCCGGTGCCCCCATTCTTCCAGCCGCCCCTTCGCTGCGTGGATCACGAGGTCTGCAGGCCGCAGGTGGATGAATGGCGGCGCCACACTTCTTCTATTAAGCGCCTTCTCGCAGGGCCCCACCGGGTGGAGGGTGAGTGCCGGCGGAGGTCGTGTGTTTGACGGCGCTGCCGCCGCGAACGGCGCCCCGGGGAAGCTCTGTCTCTGTCACCGCTGATGTCCGCACCACTGCCACGCAAATCACGAGGTCTGCAGGCCGCAGATGGATTAATGGCGGAGCCGCGCTCTTTCTGTCAAGCGCCTTCTCTTAGGGCCCCACCGGGAAGAGGGTGAGTGTGGGCGGAGGTCGTTTGCTTGACAGGGCCGCCGCAGTGAGCGGCGCCCCGGGGAGGCTCCGTTTCTGTCCCCTCCGATGTCCGCCTGCTGCAGCAGCCGCAGCTCCGCGCCTCACGCTCTTGGCCCGGGCCCAGCACCCAGCGAGTCGCAAACTAGTCCAGCAAGGTGCCGGAGGCGGCAAAAGGACTCCGCTCTGGCACCGCTGCAGTCCCTCTTAGATTCCAGTCCCTGATTGTGTGTGTCGGGCCGGGAATGGGGCTTAATACAATGCTGTTGAAAGGCGAAGCCAGAGGGACGAAATCCTGCGTCCTAACGTGCCGCCATCTTGGCCACGCCCCTGTAAGGTTTTTTAAATGCTAATTTCTAACTATAACGTCCCTGAAACCTATGTTTTTTTTAGTGAATTTCAAATGTTTTTTAAATGCTAATTTCTAACTATAACGTCCCTGAAACCTGCGTTTTTTTCAGTGAATTTCAAAGGTTTTTTAAATGCTAATTTCTAACTATGCCTACAGAGGTAGGACATGTGCAGAAAGAGGAAGAAAGGCGCAGAAAGAAGCAAGATAAATGCAGAAAGAGGCAACAGAAGTCCAGAAAGACAAAGAAAGTGCAGAAAGAACCAACAGAGGTGTAGAAAAAGGCATTGTTGCAAAGTCATCCTGTGCCCCCAACTTTTTACTGACTGCTACTGGTGGTAACTGACTCTGCCTAACCAGGCCCGGAGCCAGTGCTATGCTGAAAGACACTTAGAATACAGTGAAAACACCTACATACACTAGGGTACACTATGTTTTGGGGTACCCCTGTGATTGGCATGACCTCCCCTGTAAGGCCCTAGTACATAATAGGGCAGGGGGATTAAAACTACCTCTACCTCAGAGGTGCACAGAAGTGCATAAACAGGCAGGAAAGGTACAGAAACAGGGAACAGGGGTGCAGAAAGAGGCAAGTGAGGTGCAGAAAGAAGTAAGAGGAATGCAGAAAGAACCAACAGAGGTGCAAAAAGAGGCAAGAGGGGTGCAGAAAGAAGGACGAGAAGTGCAGAAAGAGGCAAGAGAAATGCTGAAAGAAGCAACAGAGGTTTTAAAAAAAGCAAGATAAGTGCAGAAAGAGGCAAGTGAGGTGCAGAAAGAAGCAAGAGCAGTGCAGAAAGAACCAACATAGGTGCAAAAAGAGGCAAGAGGGGTAAAGAAAGAGGTAGGAGAGGTGCACAAAGAGGCAAGAGAGGTACAGAAAGAGGCAGGAGGGGTGCAAAAAGAAGGAAGAGAAGTGCAGAAAGAGGCAAGAGAATTGCTGAAAGAAGCAACAGATGTGTAGAAAGAAGCAAGAGAAGTGCAGAAAGAGGCAAGTGAGGTGCAGAAAGAAGCAAGAGCAGTGCAGAAAAAAACAACAGAGGTGCTGAAAGAGGCAACAGAGGTGCAGAAGGAGGCAAGAGGGGTGCAGAAAGATGGAAGAGGAGTGCAGAAAGAAGCAACAGAGATGCTGAAAGAGGCACGAGGGGTGCAGAAAGAAAGAAGAGAAGTGCAGAAAGAAGAAACAGAGGTGCTGAAAGAGGCACAAAGGGTGCAGAAAGAGGCAAGAGAAGTGCAGAAAGAAGCAACAGAGGTATAGAAAGAGGCAAGAGTGGTGCAGAAAGAGGGAAGAGAGGTGTAGAAAGAGGCATGAGAGCTGCACAAATAGGGAAGAGGGGTGCAGAAAGAGGCAGGAGGGGTGCAGAAAGAAACAACAGAGGTGCAGAAACAAGCAAGAGAAGTGCAGAAAGAGGCAAGAGAATTGCTGAAAGAACCAACAGAGGTTTAGAAAGAAGCAAGAGAAGTGCAGAAACAGGCAAGTGAGGTGCAGAAAAAAGCAAGAGCAGTGCAGAAAGAACCAACAGAGGTGCTGAAAGAGGCAACAGAAGTGCAAAAGGAGTCACGAGGGGTGCAGAAAGAAGGAAGAGGAGTGCAGAGAGAAGCAACAGAGGTGCTGAAAGGGGCACGAAGGGTGCAGAAAGAGGCAAGAGAAGTGCAGAAAGAAGCAACTGAGGTACAAAAAGAGGCAAGAGTGTTGCAGAAAGAAGGAAGAGAGGTGTAGAAAGTGGCTAGAGAGTTGTACAAACAGGGAATACGGGTGCAGAAAGAGGCAAGAGTGGTGCAGAAAGAAGCAACAGAGGTGTAGAAAGAAGCAAGAAAAGTGCAGAACCAGGCAACTGAGATGCAGAAACAGGCAAGAAAGGTACAGAAAGAGGGAAGACGAGTGCAGAAAGAGACAACAGGGGTGCAGAAAGAAGCAAGACAGGTACAGAAAGAAGCATGGAAAGTGCAGAATGAAGCAACAGGGGTGCAGAAAGACGCAAGAGAACTCCAGAAAGAGGCAAGAGAGTTGCAGAAACAGGCAAAAGAGGTACAGAAAAAGGTAACAGAGGTGCAGACAGAGGCAAGAGAGGTGCAGAAACAGGTAAAAGGGGTGCAGAACGAAGCAAGAGGGGTGCAGAAATTTGCAAGAGAGGTGCAGAAAGAACAAGAGCAGTGCAAAAGAACCAACAGTGCTGCAAAAAGAGGCAAGTGAGGTACAGAAGGAGGCAAGAGAACTGCAGAAAGAGGCAAGAGAGTTGCAGAAACAGGCAAAAGTGGTACAGAAAGAGGGAACAGGTGGGCAGACTGAGGCAAGAGAGGTGCAGAAGAGGGAAGAGGGGTACAGAAAAATGCAAGAGGGATGAAGAAATTTAGAACAGAGGTGCAGGAAGAAGCCAGAGCAGTGCAGAAAAACCAACAGAGGTGCAGAAAGAGGCAAGAGGGGTATAGAAAGAGGCAAGTGAAGTACAGAACAAAGCAAAAGAGGTGAAGAAAGAACCAACAGAGGTGGAAAAAGAGGCAAGAGGGGTGCAGAAAGGGGTAGGAGAGGTGCACAAAGAGGCAAGAGGGGTACAGAAAGAGACAGGAGGTGTGCAGAAAGAGGAAGAGAACTGCAGAAAGAAGCAACAGAGGTGCTGAAAGAGGCACGAAGGGTGCATAAAGAGACAAGACAGGTGAAGAAAGAAGGAACAGAGGTACAGAAAGAGGCAAGAGTAGTGCAGAAAGAGGGAAGAGAGGTGTAGAAAGAGGCAAGAGAATTGCACAAAGAGGGAGGAGGGGTGCAGAAACAGGCAAAAGGGGTGCAGAAAGAAGCAAGTGAGGTGCAGAAAGAGGCAAGAGAGTTACAGAAAGAGGCAAGTGAAGTGCAGAAAGAGGCAAGTGAAGTGCAGAAAGAGGCAAGAGAACTGCAGAAAGAGGCAATAGAGGTGCAGAAAGAGGCAAGTGAGGTGCAAAAAGAAGCAAGATAAGTGCAGAAAGAAGCAACAGAAGTGCAGAAAGAGGGAAGATGGGTGGAGAGAGAGGAAAGAGGGGTGCAGAAAGAAGCAAGACAGGTACAGAAAGAAACAAATGAGGTGCAGAAAGAGGCAACAGACATGCAGAAAGAGGGAAGAGAGGTGCAGAAAGTAAAAGAGATTTGCAGAATGAGGTCAAGAGAAGTGCAGAAAAAGAAAGAAACATGCAGAAAGAAGCAACAGAAATGCAGAAAGAGGCAAGGGAGGCGCAGAGGGAAGCAAGAGTGGCTTGCACACCATTAGTACCAATTTAACACCCACATTTAGCAATAAGTAACAGGTGACCATTCTAAGTTTGCAAAGGGCCTTCCACCACGCTGTAACACTTGTCGCTGCATTTTTGGTAACGTTTGAGCCGTTTGAGATAGAAACAAGGCTTTTTTTGTTCAAATCTGCAGATTAGGGTGCAGATGATGAATTATGTGGCTAATGCAGAAAATGTATAATTGTGCTAAAGTCGATGCAGCCAAACAGTCACATAATTCCAGTGGCCCTGCTCATACCTCTGACTAGGTCCACAAGTGCTCCTCAGTGATTCCATCTTTTTTTGTCTCACTGAGTTCATAGTTGAACTTCTATGGAAATGAGGAAGACTAAACCTGAGGTTACCACTCCACAACACAGACTACCATACCACATAATTACTCTCCATAACACATAATCCTACTCTACATAATTCCTATACACTAAATACCACATACTTTCTATCCACATAATGTCACTGCACAACATACCACATAATTCCACTACACACAACGTACATCCACTCCACTCCAAAAACATTAGTATAAAACTTTTGCATTTACAACGCCAATAGCTCTAATTCTCGCAAATGCGAAACCTATTACATTGCAAACACTTCTTTAACTAGTAGTCGTGTTGCTGAGTGGTAGAGAAAGGGTGCTGGGCCTCCGACCAGCGCTCAGGAATTCCGGTGCGTAGGGCTTACAGGAGGTACCAGTAGGACATCTTGGCCCCCAAAGTCCCTCTGGAGTAAATTGGACTTGATCCCCCATCCCGTAGTCTGCCAGGAGGCGTGTTTACAGAGTGGTGGAGAAGGGGGGCATGGCCTCCGAAGACGTCTTAGCAATCTCGCTGTGCAGGACTTACTGGAGGTAACAAGAGGGGTAGTTGGCCCCCAAGGACATCCTTGGGGGCCAACTGCCCCATCTATTACCTCCAGTAAGTCCCACACAGCAGGATTGCTAAGTTCGAAGAGCAGGCCACGCTCCCTTTTGCCCACCACTGTACAAACGCGCTCCCTGGCGCGCTCTTGGATGGGGATTGAAGTCCCCTTCGCTGCTGGGGGTCCTTTAGGGGCCAACTAGCCTACCTCTTACCTCCAGTAAGTCCCACACAGTGGGATTGCTGAGAGGTGGACAAAGGCCACATCCCCTTTCTCCACCACACTGCAAACACACCCCCTGGCGTGTTCTAAGTTGAGGGATTAAGTCCCCTTGAATACTGAGGGTCCCTGGGGGCCAACTAGCCCACCAGGTACATCCAGTAAGCACCACACAGCTGGATTGCAGAGAGGTGGTCCGAGGCCATGCCCCCTTTTACATCACTCTGCAAACGCGCCTCTTGGCGCACTGCTGCTCGGGGGATGAAGTCCACTTGTGTCCTGAGGTCCTCAGGACACAAGAGGACCTCATCACCCCACCACCAGTGCACCAAGAGGCGCGTTTGCAGAGTGGTCTAAAAAGGGGCGTGGCCACGGACCACCTCTCTGCAACGCAGCTCTGTGGCGCATACTGGAGGTACCTGGTGGGCTAGTTGGCCCCCAGGGACCCCCAGTATTCAAGGGGAATTAATTTCCCAACTTACAATGCGCCATGAGGCGTGTTTGCAGAGTGGTGCAGGGAGGGGGCGGGGCCTCCGGCGAGATGCCGGCTTTTTTTTTTTTTTTTTTTTTTTTAGAAGGGGGGCTGTGTGGCCCGCCTTCTTTTACAATTTTTTGGGCCCTGGGGACCCCATCCCCCAGGGCCTGAACCCTATTTATAATTTTTTGTCCCCCCTCCCGAGGCCAATTTCGGCCCCGGGGACCCCATCCCTCGGGCATGGCCATTTTTAAAAAAAATTTTTTTATTGAATTATTTAGAGGGAGGCCGCGTGGCCCCCCTCCCGGGCCACTTCTGGCCCTGGGGACCCCATCCCCCAGGGCCTGGCCTCTCCGTTGGGGACCGTGCGGGGAGCCCCAATGCCCCCACGGTCCGGCCGGCTCCCTGCCTCCTGCGAGAGCCGGCATTGCTTTTGCACAAGGGGAGCTGCTGACATGCAGCTCACCTTTTGCAAAAGCAATCCTGCTTTGCTTGATTGAAGCGAGAGCAGGGTTACCTGCTCTCGCTTCTATCAAGCAAACCAGAGTTTGCTATGGCAGGGCGGGAGCCGTGCTCCCGCCCTGCCATAGCAAACAGCAATGTCCCGGGGGTGGGCACCCTGGGACATTGCAGGAGCCAGCCCTGGGGGGGTGGCAGTCCCCAGGGCCATCAAGGGCTCCAGGAGAGGGGCCGCGCGGCCTCCCCCTTGATTTCTAAAGTCCCGGGGAGGTGATGGTCCCCGGGGCCGGGGGTCTGTAACGGACCCCTGAATTAGAATATCTAGTGCCTCGGGGAGGTAGTGGTCCCTGGGGCGTGTGGGGGGGCTTGAGCCCCCCCACACACATGTTTAAATCAAGAAAACAGAGCCCCGGGGAGGTGGCGGTCCCCGGGGCTGTGGGGGGGCTGCGTGCCCCCTCGCGTTTAATTGGCATAGCCCCGGGGAGGTGGTGGTCCCCGGGGCGTGTGGGGGGGCTTGAGCCCCCCCACACACATTGTATTTTATTAAAATTAGAGCCCCGGGGAGGTGGTGGTCCCCTGGTTGCGGGGGGGCTGCGTGCCCCCCGCAAATCATCAATGAAGCCCCAGGGAGGTGGCAGTCCCCGGGGCTACGGGGGCCCCCGCTGTACAATTTGGGATTGCCCCGGGACCTGGCCCACCCGGGGGCTTAACAATAACGAAGCGCTGGAGCCCGCACTTCGTATTTTTTTTTTTCTCGGCAGGATTCGCGCACCCAGCGCGAATTCTGCCGTTTAAAAAAAAAAAAATGCTTTTGGGCCGAGGGGTCAGGGTGTTTCTAACCTGCCCCCTTTTCTTGTTTTTAATGTTTTTTTCATTTTTTTCTTGTGACTCAGTTACCAAGTCACAAGATGGCTGCCAACACTTCCTGGTTTGGAGTGTTGGCAGCCAATCAGAAGCCAGCTCATGCTCGGGAGGAGTCGCGACTCCTCCTCGGTGCTCAGATATCGATATTTTCTTTTTTTTATTTCTCAGGAACTACTGAACGGATTTACACCGATTAAAAAAAAGGTTGCTTTCTGAACCAAGACCTACCTTTTTGCCAAATTTGGTGTAATTCCGTTCAGCAGTTCAGGCTGTAGCCGTGTCTAAAATTTCCTATGGAAATGAACATGGGGAAAATGCATTTTGGGACCCCCTTTTTACTCGGCCCCCGCTTGACTGCAAATAAAGAAGATTTACAAATTTCCACTTTGTGGTCCGTACCTGTTTGGTTGCTGGAGGATAGAACCTACCACAGGACTGTGGTCATCATATATATATATATATAAATATATATATATATATATATACACACACACACACACACATGTATAACCTTGGTTCTCAATTTGCTTGCAATGCAATCAGAACCTAGATGAAGAGGATCACATGCTGCTGCTCCCCTGCACCGCAATGACCACTTTGGGCCCCACCACAACCTGGAGCTTCTCTAAATCATTTTCCATATATATCTATATATGTGTGTGTGTGTGTGTATATGTATATATTTATAAAATTGGCTTGCAAAGTAATTTTAACCCAGATGAAAAGGGACACATGCTGCAGCTCTCTTGCTTGGCAAAGCATACTTTGGGCCCCAGCATAACCTGGAACTATTCTGAATTATCTCCCATGTCACTGCTCTCCACAGAGGCCTTGCCACCTCTTAATGCCATCATGCTTTAGGCACCTAAAAGCAAACAGAAACATTAGGTCAGTGCTGCGCATCATATCTGTAGCAAAGCAAGAAATTAGACAGGATAGCGACTACAGTTTTCAACTCTAATTAGTGAAATGGCACACTCTTGTGCATTCCACATATTCCAAATGTAAAGAGGATAACTCATGTGCCTCCTGTATGTTAAGAACTTACTTTGCTGGTGTTTTGTACCTGGTGCTCAATACTAGAACTGAACTGTCTTTGACTATGCAGATGAGGCTACAGCAGTGCCTGAAACTAAAGGTGAAAATACTTAAAGTATTTACCTACTGGTGACAATTGCCTATACTACATAAGGTGGGTATGTCAGAGGTCATGACACAAAACCCCTCAGGTTGAAGTGTAAATTGATTCACAAATTATCAGAGACACAAGCATTCTTTATGGAAGCATCACTTGCCTCTAATCCTATCAAGACAGACTTGATTGAATATGTCAACGAACTAAAGGATGATTTTCAGAAAACGTCATTGAAGAAGACTCCCTGACAGTTAGTGTTATACAGTGGACCTCCGCCACATGCTTCAAGTTGCCTAGCAAGAGGAAAAATGTGTTCAGCATACAGGAAAGCAAACATATTGCAAAGGTATGCCGATCATCCACACCCAATTGAAATTCTTCTAAGCTGCATGTGACAACTTCCTGAAACTGTAAAGCAGTTACAAGATGGCTCAGAAGTACTCCAGAGTATTAAACCTGGCGGGTCCATGAATGATAGCCTGTAGGACTCCCGCTTACTCCGCCGGATTCCTCCTGCCATGTCGATGGCCTCATAGGCAAAAGCGTCTGTCAGCATGAGTACAGACAATGTACCACTGCCCCAATTACAATGTGCCTTCCCGTCGAGGAAAAAGTAGGGGTTTACCTTCCAAACCTGAGTTAGCAGAATCGAAGGTATATGATGTAGAAACATAAATTTTTTTTGTTTTCTATTTTCCTTTCTATCATGTACCTGAATGTCCAAGTCCTCTCTTTGCTGCTGCTACTTGACCATGAAGAAAATCAACTCCGTCATAGCTGGAATCATAGGTAAGCTACTTTAGTACTTATTTTCATATGTATTGTCTGTTTGCATTTGCTCTGGACTTGTGCATTTTTCAATTGCTCTTACATGCATTTCTATTCTTATCTGTAATGCATATGTGTTTATTTTTTCACCCTTTTAAGTTAAAATAAACACACCTGTATTAACACTTATCCCAAAAAATATTATGTGTAAAATTTACAAAATGTAAAATTAAGTGAGATTTTCCCCCACATGTACTCTTTTTACAATTACAAAATTACAATTTCAGAAGAAAATTAGTAAGGATGGGAGGGGTGGTAGAGGTGTGGCTTTTGGAGTTAGAGGGAGTTAGAGTGGGTGATGTGCTTGTGTCTGTACGTTTGACAGTTGCATGTGGGTCTGGTGTCTGATGTGTAGGTTTGGATGTGTGTTCTTTGGTGTTTAATGTTTTGGTGAGTGTATGTGTTAGCTTTTGGTTGGTGTTCTCTTGTGTGTAGGTGTGCCTTGTGCAAGTGTGTTGATTTTGATCAGTGCTTTGTTGTATTGGTTGGTGTGGTGGTTGTGGGTATACTTACAATAGAGTGTGTATGTTGTTTGTGTGTTTCTCTGTGTTTCTTTGTGTGTTTGTGTTTATGTGTGTGATTGTGCTGCTTGTGTCTGTTGGAGTGGCTGCCCTCAAAGAAGTGACGGTGCTTGGGATTGGGGTGGGAGTTTGGAATTGTGTTGAGGAAGGGAACTGATTTGGGTCAGAAGGTTGGGCTGGTTTGTAGCCTGGGGTGAGTGAGAAAGCTGCTATGCTATATGTTATGAGAAGTGCAAAAGACATTTGCAACAGCTAATTGAAATTCAGTAACTACATGTATGTTTACTGACACATTAAAAAGTATTACTTACCTGTCTCCACTCCACCAGGGATTCCTGTCAAGCCTTCCAGATGTAGGATCTGCAAGACCTTCTCCTCCCAGGGATATAGTGGTAAGGGGGAGCTGGGAGATCCTCCACATGTCCTCTGGGCCTCTAGGTGACGCTTGGCGGTATTCAAGGTGGCAACA
The DNA here is from genome assembly GCA_963921515.1 of Calotriton arnoldi. NCBI lineage: Eukaryota > Metazoa > Chordata > Amphibia > Caudata > Salamandridae > Calotriton > Calotriton arnoldi. The sequence continues at coordinate 26,793 of CAWUFW010023864.1, read as the reverse complement.
ATTTGCACAAACACATCAGGTGTGTGATGCTAGCATCCATCCAAAAGCCACAGGAATAGAACAATGTTGAACGTGTCCCACGACGGAATCCCGCTGTCAGTCAGCTGCTGCCAGGACAACACCAGCACAACTGCAAAATCTAAATAGGCTCAGCACAACCCCGGTGCCCTGACGACGATGAAGTAATGTTAACCAGCAGAGGAGTCACCCACGTTGACGGCGGTGAGCCACTTACGCAACGGTAAACAGTCTGTTGGCACAGACGGCGGAGCGATCAGCCAGGCCACATCTAAATACGTCAGTCGGGAATCCGTTAGCTAAGCGGAGTACTTGTAACCGATGCCAAGCAGGGACGATGGGAGTCCTGCCAAGATCTAAATCAAGCCCAAAATCTTAGGGCTTTACATGGACAAATATATTCAGCCAGCAGCCATCTAACATCAGAGAATTCCCTTGCATGTAAGTAAACCGATGGAATCTATCTGAGTTGCTCTAGGATAATTTAGAAAAGTCAAAAGGCACATCCAATGGGTATCCACGATTGTGGTTGCCAGAAAACAGAAACACCCAGGAGAAGTGAGAATATATTTAGACTTGCAAACCCATGTAATAAATTAAGACAAATAACGCCCACACTGGATGATCTCGTAAGGGAGGGTAATGCAGCCATTTTTTTTTTATTGATCTCATGGAAGGGTAGCAGCAGCTCCAGTGGAAGAAATCAGCAATATATATCACCACTTTGTAAAGTCCAGCATTCCAACCACCACAAAAATATTTGAAAACTGCATTTGGGAAACTCTCTCTGAACTTCATTGAGTGGTAAACGTAAGTGACATAAAGATGTATTGTACATCCATAGAGGAACACCATAATAATCTAAAAGCACTGTTGACCCGAATCAGAGAAGGTGGACTTACCCTTCACTGCCAGAAATGTGAGTTACTCAAACAAAAGATAGGGTTCTTTTGGTATAGATTCACCTCAGAAGGCCTTGCACCTGACTCCAAAAAAGTAAGTGACTTCAAGGTAGTGTTGGCACATTAAAACATCTACAGCTTCCTCTGAATGTTTACATATTGTGAGCACTTCAAACAAGCGCTAGCCAATGAGGGACTTACTAAAGATGTACAGCATTTGGGTTCTGGTCCGAAGATCAAAAAAGACAATTCTAAAGCAACAAATAAGTATTGTCAGCCAAAGCCACCATGAAATTCTATGACCCAGGAAAACTCACAGACCTGTCAGTAGACGTGGTATAGCAATAAGGATGGTGTTTGCATCCTGCAAAGGCTGGTGCAAATCTTGTTTCTTGGCTGTATTCAAATGGATGGATCGTTGACTCTGATTGAGGCTTAACAGAAACAGTTTAATAGCATATCAATATTTGTGAAGTACATTTTGCCCCACAAGGGTGACAGAGAGTCGTAGATTTGTAAACCGTGAAGATTTTATTAGCAAATTACAAACGTAAATCAGTCAAATTAGTCTTCAATCAGTGATCATCTGGTTACAGCATAAATCAGTATAATCTGAGCATGTCAGGTCAGCCAATACAAAGCTAAGTTATTTAAGTATTTAAAAGATTGTGGGGCATATTAGCAACAACTTGCGATAATTATCGCAAACCGCGCTTAGCGCGTTTTTTTTTATCGCCGCCTATCGCTGGATTTTATCGCGGAGATAACTCGCTATTAGCAACGTTTATCACCAATGCGATAAAATATCCAGCGATAGCGGCGAAATACGTGAATATCGCTGGAAATCCAGCGATATTCACGCATTAACGCCATGGTGGACTTAGCCTGACAATCCACCTCCCATTGAAGAAACAGGTAAGTCATGTTTTTAGCAGGTGTTAAATTCTAGCGATAATCGCGCTTAGCGCGAGTTTTTTTATCACTTTGTCTGCGTTGCTAATAGGGGGAAGTTGTGTTAGCGACTGTTTCCAGTCGCTTTTAGTTGGGAACGCCTACCTTGCATGTCATTAGCGATAATTATCGCTGGCATGCAAGGCGATAGGGAAACCGGCCGCTATCGCCAGAAAGCTGTCGCTAACACCTGTTAGCGACAGCTTGCTGATAGGGCGATAAAAAAATCGCTGCTTTAGCGGAAAAAAGTGCCGCTAAAGCGGCGATAAAGCCCTTGCTAATATGCCCCTTGGTTCTCCTTAAGGGTAACGCTAAACCAAGGTTTCAGAAATGAAGTCAGGGAAGTTTAAGCAGCAAGTGGCAGCAAAATAAAGCCTCTAAGGAAGAACAAAATACATGTTTGAATCAAGGATAGGGAAAAAGGGCGAGATTAACTCCACGAGAAGAAATAAAAGAAGCATTGGGTCTGAAGATTGGCAAAAGGATGTCCACCTTCAAAGGTGCAGAGGAGGAAGTCTAACTAGCTAAGTCAGTGAAAAACAATAAAAAAATGAAACTCAACAGGATAGATATTTCTGTGGTTCCCACAGAGAAGGAAGCAATCAAACTATACATTTACAAGGCTCTTGGTGTCAGCCCTCTTCTCACGAGTCAAACAATGGAACATTTTCAGTGCTGTGACCTTCATATATATTGCACAAGGGAGGATTCTTCTCCGCCAGTTCGTCTCATGCAAAGGTGCTAAGATTTTCTTCTCAGCTCATTAAAATATACATTTAGTGGCCTTCATACACAGTATAACAATAACAATAGAGTTTAATGGGTACACGGCCAGATTTCGGCTTCTGAAATGAAAGAAAAGATTATGCACAGCAAGCAGAAACACAAAATGAATACAGGGCCTTTCAAATCATGGCCTTTAGTGATTATGGCTAATAATGTGAACACTAGGGGTGGGCGGGCATAACTGGCACAATTCTCTCTAGCTTAATTACACGTAATGACCACAAAATTATTCATAGTTATGTATAATTACGTGAGAAGCATAATCAAGCATTTAGCGATATTTTCTTACTGAAAATGCACCCTCACATTCAAAATGCGCCTGAGGATGCATTTTGCGCTAAGAAAATATTACTAAACGCTACAGGACTTGAACAGCAGTATCCAGCAGCACTCGCTCCATCTTAGTTCCTGTGGTTTTGCAGTAGGAGTTTTGGCCCAAATAACTCTTGATTAGTGAAGTTGGCGTAAAAGCATAATTTAAGTAATTTCACATCACAAGAGTAATGCATAATTACTGAAACTACAATTACACTGCTGACAATAGTAAAGTGTTAATGTAAAAATCACTTATTATGGGTAACCTAAATATAAAATCACATTGAAATGTGAATTAACAAAGATTATATGTGAAGTGCAATAATGTGTAGTCAAATGAAAATGAAAAATAGTGACAACGCATCACCAATTCCCCCTCTGATGGCTCTCAAAGCCATGACACAAAACCTTCACAATTTCCCTTCATGACAGTATCAAATGCCAGTTGTTGACCTTTGCTGTTTATGTTTAGACCCCTCTAATTCTTTCTAATCATCTTAAACATTTTGCTGCCTCTCCTCTATTTCTTTCTCCTCTTGTTTCTTTTTGAGTGCCTTCCTTTACTATGATCTCTCTCCTCCTCTCTATCCTGACTGCTTCTTTTCCTTCATCAACTTGAATCTCTTCACCATCAAAAACAAACAAACCGCACAAACTTCAGTGATCAAGATGAGCCTTAATATAACACCTAAAAGCCCACTACCAATACTACTAAGCCAGTTACCTACCACAGGAAATCCTTCTCCAGTTGCTTCCCAGGCTCCTGTCGCTTCCATCTTATGTAAGTGCTGAGATAGATCTGTAATAATCTTTAAATACTTGTGGCTCTCCTGGTTCTTATCTGACACATACGTGCAATATTGCTGGATGATTAGCATTTTACAAACTCCACCTTCTTTAACAAGCAAAATGCCCAAAGCAAGCCTATTTTGCAAAACCATTGCCCTAATGGTTACTAAATTCTGTATTAATAGCTAAAAGTGCATCAGCAGTATGGGTCACAAGTTTATATACAGCTTTCTAATCTTCACATCATTTAAAACTACACCTACAGAAGAGATTATACCCCCAAAACGTCAGCTACTATTTGTGCAGCACTATGCTTAGCTCATCTATGAAGTTCAATTCCCTAGTCACCTATATTATCTACATGATACCTTGGGGAACACTAAGGCTAAATAACACTCCCTAACCCAAATTTCAGGAAGCTTGAAATAGTAATTCTTTCAACACACATGATAAACCTCAGGAATAAAAGGATAATTCCCTCCTAAAACTTGATTTATCATAAAACCTCAAATCTGTGCATGCTTTCATCCAACCTATCATCTGAGAATTCCAAATATTTCATTTCTCCCCAAAAACTTAATTTCCCTAGCTGCTGCCAATGCAAACTCAATTTTGGTTGTATTCCAGTTAATTTATATTTATCTTCTGCCTTTCCTCACACATCCTTCGATTCATTCTTTCCTTTCTTTGCTTCAATGAAATCCTTCTCAACCAATTTGAAAGTCAAAGTTTGCCTTTTGGCTCAAGCAGTGTTAAGCTTAACTTGGGACCTAAAGAGGTTTCCCATGTTGTCCATATATTGAGCATTGTAATAAGGCACCTCTGAGAAGTCTAAAAACCTGATTTTTATATTGGTGGAGAGGGTACTCCGGTGCAACAGTGAAGAGTTACCGTACAGGCAATATAGTGGTCCACCCATCATATTTCAGTGCGAATGGACCTTAGGGTTAATCATGGCGGAGACTACTCTGTCCCCACCATAATTATTTCACTCCGACAGCCCTGGGAAGTAATGGCCTTTGGACAAATGGCTGCATGTCCGCTGACACAATTTAGATGGGTGGACATGTAGTCCATCAGACAGTCATATAATCATTATTCGGATTTCATGAATCCATAAAAGCATCAGATTTAAGAACACTACATCACAGAATCATATTTCACATTTCATTTAAAACATTGCTGCATAAATACTATGATTCAATAAAAGGTGCATACACAGATGATACCAGTAACATCATTATTTAAGATCTTGAATATTTTAGTTGACAATTTCAAAATTTCATTTTTTAGACTGTAACTTATAAAACAGGGTGATTTATAGTTCCAAGTTAACTTCCACTCAAATCTCTTAAATGTTTTATGCTCACCTGATGTATTAGCCCAGGGAGATCAGTTCATGTCTCTTTCTCTGTGCCTAACTTTTTCTTAAAAAATTAAGGGCTGCCCAACAAACATCTCCATTTTCCAGGCGCTGTAAATAGCGTAGGCCGTCCAGATGAGATCTAAAAGTCAGTTTCAGTAAAATAGGTATTAAAAACTCTCACCTCGGGGTCTTATAAAGAGCAAATCAGGAACAAATGGCATGTATTTTGTGCAGATGGTTTATCACACCTACACGACGGTAAATCGCAGGACCACCAGTTTTGGATGGGGATGGTGACTACAAGGGGGACCATGCAAAATCTAAAACAGGATAGATACCGCCTATGAAGAGGGTTCGTCACCCAGATCCAGTAAGGTTCTATATCGTTTGTTGTCACCAGTGGGATGTATCTTACTAGTGCTGGCTTGCTTTGTGCTTTCCTTAGCCTTATATTAGAGCAGTGATTTTGAAAAATGCATTTTACTATATCTTTTGTATTTACAGTAATGGTGGATGAATTAAAAAAAAAATCTTTATTAACGCTTTTATATATTTCATAGTTGCATAGTCTGGGAAGGTTGTTAAGAAGCAGTAAAAAGAGATTACAACATATATAATAAGATATGCTTGCTCTCAATAATATGTAATCTTCGAGCAAAAAACACAAAAATGATATAAACTACACACATTTTCATTGCGTTCTTTCATGCCTAATGATTCAATGGTTTAATTTTCTTTATTGATATTGTTATCATAGAGAGCAAAATACAACAGCAATTTAAGGCCCGTTCTTTTTTGGGACCCAGTGCATTGGAATGTATATCAACCCTAGAGTTGCGGGGATTCTGCACATACACAGAACTATGCACAGGAAAACAGGACCTCAGTGTACAGGGGTTGTACCTTCCTACCACCTTAGTACCCAAAATCCCAAAACCGACTAGCTATAGTGTCTCATTCATTCTCCTACATAATCACGAAGCTACAAATGATTAGACAATCCAGTACACAACACTCCCGACTCTCTCAGGAATCGCGGTTGCAAGACGTACCCTTTCGCTCACTCACTCGTACTTGTCCACAATAAGGATTGTCAGAGTCAATGTATAGTTCAAAATGTTTATTTTAACTATCGTGCTCTATAACGCAGTATACAAGCCACTACCAGCAGCAAAATGCTTAAACCTTAAACAGTTAGCATTGTTACAATACCATAGAATATAAAGGGGGATGTCATCATATACAGACAGTGGAAAAAGGACTATAGGGCCTAACCACCCTCCCCTTGGTAAGTTGAAGTTTATTATATAAAGGAAGATCTTTGGGCTTTGTCAACAGACCCCATACCTTAGAGCCTAGATGGAAGCTTTACATCATAGGAACAGCATAGCTCTTCTCCAGGGAAAGGTCTCTCTCCAAGTGTGTGTGAACAACATGCATCCCCGTAATATCAAAGCACGAGTATCCAGCAGTGCAGCTGTGTTTAGCATGTATTGTCTAGGTGCTAGGGACTGACCAGAACAGAATAACAAGGGGCATGTTTATTGACTTTGCACATCGTGTTCTGACTAAACTCCAGGAATAAGCAGAGAACGCAGAAAGCAGACAGTTCTCATGTGAAAGGCACAAACAGAGTCTTGCAAAATAAAGTTATGTAGTAATGTGCACAAAAGCAGCATTGTGGCAGCAGAGCTCATGCTAACTTAGCAATGTCGAGAATGACCCTACCGGCCATTTAACACCTTCCCCTTGGTAAGGTCATAGTATATAGACAAAGGACCAAAACAGAGTTCAAAGTTAAGCAGAGTTCAGAAGCGCTTGAAAAAAACAGATTGGAAAAAATAAAAAAATAAACAAAAAAAACATTTGTATGTCGTTTAAAATGTTGTCATTGCAAGAAAAACGAGATTAAGAAGGAGGTGGAAAATCCATGAATGTACGTGAACTTAAGAATGCAATTCGTTCCAAAAGGTCATCCCTATCGTTAGTAGAAAAAAGGGATGCCATCCAATTAAGTATGTCGAAGGAACAGACATGCTCCTCGTATTGTGATGCTTCCAAGAGCATATTCGGACAACTTGCGTGATATTCGATGAAACTTCATTGTAGGAGGTTCTGCGCAGCTGTGCAGATATCCCATTCAGACAAGATCCCAAGTACAGCAGCACGCGCCATCTGACCACTCCAAGAACATGCCTGCTCATGGGCCTCTAAGGGACCCATTAACTGGTTAAAATCCGGGACTGTACATGACGTATTGGAGAGGCATAAATCCAAAGCCCAATAGAAGGGGCAACGCTGACAGTAGAACACAGGTTGCACACAAGTGAAGTAGTCAAAGAAGTGAAGTAGTCAAAGCAAAAAGTTAATCCATAACTCACTCTAAGCGTTGCTAATGGCAAGCATCCAAAAAGTTGTTGCATTCGATCATGGTACAGATGCAATTGGCCTGGTCTGTGCATTACCACAGGATGAGCAGACATTGCGCAGCAGGAGCAGAAGGACCAGGATTCCACCAGCAAGCGCAAGTAATAAAGAGAACCCTCTGAAGACGCTAGGAAAGATAGAATGAATAAAAGCCGGTATTACACCAAATATCGTCTGAAAAGAAGTCACAAGGTCAGATCTCACAAGTTAAAAAAAATTAGCAAGGCCATTGGTGTCAGACGCATTAAATATTTGATGTATAAGCTCCCCAAAGTGAAGTGGGAGGTTAGTGTTCAGAAGTGACTTAATCTCGCTAGATGTTCTAGCCACCTGCAACTCGAAGGTCTCTCGAGCTGAAATGAGGGCCACTTCTTGTTGAAACAATAGCGCTTTGAGCCTGCTTAATTTGTTGAAATCTGTTTTCAAAGTAGGAATGGAAGGCCAAAAGGAACTATCTACTTTCCCATGCGGGGCGCAAAAAGCACATTGCTACAACAAGTAACCCGTTGTGAAACTGTTACTAAATACGGGATTCCTGCCTGTAAATCACAGCAGTCGTGGTTGTTCAAAATAAGATAACTGCCATTAGTAAGCAAGGTAAAAGCGGGAATTATTGATGGGATGGGAGTTCCTTTAAAAAAACAAGAAAGATTAGGCGCAGATACATTACAAGCGCTGTGCAACTTAACGTGTTTGCAAACTAGGGAATGTCCTACAGTGGAATCGCAATCCTCCCCTGTTAGGAAAACTTCCTTATCCTCCCGTTGACATCTGTAAGTGAAAGGAAGGGACCATAATTCATGGATAAATGCACTATCCAGGGGTTCAAAGCAGCCTATCGGAAAATATTTCATACATGATTTAAATTGAAACAGCGAGAATGGTTGAGATATTACCCCATGAATTAACCAAACAGCTGAGTCTGTCTCTGCCACCTGAAAATGAAAAGGGCTCTAACTGTTCAATGTGTAATAGCATGTATGTAGCATCTTTCAGGGACATAAATCTCTGCTTATCAGTCAAATTAAAGGGTGAAAATAAAGCAGAAGCATTTAAATAATCCCAAGGGTATTTTCCCATTTTGAGAGTCTGTAATATCCATGCAAACTACATTACTGATCTTAATTGATTTTGACCATGATACAACACAGAGACATCATTCTGAACAATATCAATTACAGATGAAACAATATTATCCAAGGTATAAATGCTTGAAGACAGTGTATTGATGCTATTGTCGACTACAGCAAGGACCTTTTCCAAATTTGCCTGATCAATTTGGCGCAGACGAAAAGCTGCTTCCATCTGCAAAAGTTTCCAAATTTTGTTGTATGCTGCACAGATAAACCTTTTATTTCTAGGGGCTCTAGGTCCTAATAGAAAATCAGCCAAATTGATGTCGCTCAACAAGAGTGATAAGTGTTGTTTTATTGACGACAAAGTGGAATGCTCCAACCATTGTTGGCACAATCTATCCACTGAGTAAGTGGTGACTGTATGTGAATTCGGAAAACGAGGATCCGGTCTAGACTGTGTGAAGCCTGGTGTTACATTATAAAATCGCAGTTGACATGCATTTGAACTTATTTGCTAGACCAACCAACTGGATTGGTCAGTCTCCGAAACATTAAAAGTGTCATTTCGATATAAAGCTTGTAATACATTGATTGTATAATTAGTGTGTGTGTGCCAATTATCATATTCCGCTAAGGAGGGAATGGATGGGATATTCAAATTTTTAGCAGTCGCAAAACAAGTGGTTTGGTGCACTGTATCATTTAAAAATAAAATTTGATTCAGAATTAGGCAGGCACGATGCAGAGCTTCAGTACCCTGAACCTGCCAAGCTTTGGTGCCCTAGATTGACTTTAAATCGACTGTATCTTTCCAGTGCTCATAACCTTGTTTGGCCAATTCCATTCGAAAGGAATTGGAATAGATCAACTTAGTATGGGTAAGAATAAATTTGGGCTGCGATTAAGAATGCAATTTAAAAAAATAGGACTCCAGATTAGACGTGTCATAATCGGTAAAATAAGCAAACTTATCCCGAAGAGTTTTAGAACTCACCTGGATGGGAGTCGGACAATGTTCCCATTGCGTGTAATTAAAAACTGGTCTTAAAGTGTTCATTTTGTGTAAGTAATGATGCCCATAATGTTGATAATATAATAAATCAGCATAATTGGTAGAATTTCAATATAAATCTTCAGCATCAAAAGCAGCATAATATTTTAAATCAGAAAACAATGAATGCACAGCTTGTACATCCCAATCATCGGAATGTATGTCCTGTGTTGCCACATCTCCTAAGGAGACGCGAAACATGTATGGTATCTTAAGGACTTCCATCGGGCCGTGAATTTCAAAAGCTACTTTATCCCAAACGATGCCATCTGCAACTGGGAAAGCTGAAATGTTCACAAGTGTTTGATCACGTTTCATGATATGGGAGGATGTATGAGGTGCCAGAACTCCATCGACCAAGTTCACAGCAGAGCGTTCTGGCAAATAATGAACATTGATCAGTAAGAAAACCACTGTCACCAATCCAATCGACATGAAGAGGAAAATCAGGATAAGTACCAACCAGATGTAGGTCCAAGGTGGGACCAGGTAAATCTTTTTGAACCAAGAAATGAAAATACACAATTTTGTAGGTGGAACGTGTCAACATGGAAGACGAGGAGGATGAGTCAGAAGAGAAGCTGGCATGATCTCCAAAGTAACTGCTTGCACTCATGTTTATTAGAGGTGGTAAGGCGGCATCAGCATGATGTTGTTGAGGACTGTTCGGCTACTCACTAGTGGACTCATCTGTAGGGTAAGTATACTCGACGTCTATATTGGAAGAGGATGGAGGCAGAACAGGCGAAAGGTCAATAGTAGTGTCCATCACTCCCTCAACCACACTGGCACTAGTAGAAGAGGACGAAGTCAGCAGATTCAATGAAATTGCGGTGCACGAAACTGCTGGCGTGACACTATTCGGAATAGGCCAGACGGTGTAACTTGACATTGTCCACTGAGATGTATCTGTTGTCTTTGCGGTCAGGTAAAGGTGGTAGAATGACTGTACGAGTACCCTTCAATCCAAGTACAGGAACCAGTGCACGATAAGAGGGACCAAATTCTTTTTTCTTCTCCAGCTTTCCTCGTACCAGATCTCCAATTTTAGGAAGCCACCCGGCCACCGGAATCAGCAGTGCTGCATCATTGGAAGAGGGTAAATGTTCAGTTGCGTAGCTGTCACGGGACTTTTGTAGATCCTGTAACATAGTAGAATGATTGTCTACGTCAAAGGTTGCAGCAGCTGCCACAACGTCTAGACCATCAAGGTCAGGCACAAACATTTTAATGCCAAAGAGTATTTCGTATGGGGTCCACCCACCCAGAGATCTTCTAGGGAGATTATTTAGTGTACGTTGAACCCCATACAAGTGGGCCAGCCAGTTCCTGCCAGTACCTAAAACTCTAGCTGTCAAAGATTGCTTTAAGTCACAGTTCATTCGCTCCACTATGGAATTGCCCTCAGGCCTATGTGGAGACAAAAACTGCACCTGCACCCTCATTGACATCATCGCGTCCTTGTACGCCTTAGAGGCGAAAGCTGGACCTTGGTCAGAATGGAAGGTGCCACAGGCAAACATCCCGACAAAGACACACAAATCTCTGATGACATTTCGAGCGTCAGCACTGCATTGTGGCCAAACCCAAAGAAAACTAGTGCACAAATCAACTGCAACCAAGATATATTTATATGCAGTATCTGAAGAGAACGGACCGCCGTGATCTAGATACACACAGCCGAAAGGCTGATTGGAAATACATAGCTGTGTCTGTGGTGGGCATGAGACCGTGGACAGCTTAATTTGCTGACAAATGTCACACGAAAGTACATAATTACGGGTCTGTTTATATAAACCACGCCACCAGTAACGTTGCTGTAAAATAGAGACTGTCGCAGACACTCTGGCATGTGCAGAAGCCATGCCTTCATGTGCGGCAACGATCAAAGCAGGTCTGCGGTCCTTGTTGGGAATCAGCCGATCCCCAAAAGTTGGAATTTTAGCATAAGGAACTTGTTCGGGAGTTAAATGATAAGAATACTTTGAAGGGAAGCCCTGCGGAGGAGCAGTTCCATCCTTCGTAGCAGCTATTGCTGCCAAAATGTCATTATCAATCTTAGTCTTGGACCTTGTAACTGCTGCTATGGAACACGTGGCCACTGCAGATTTGGCCGCTTCATCAGCCAAAGAATTACCAACAGCATGTGCTCCCACACGCTGATGGCCAACAGTATGGATAACCTGTTTGAGTGGGAGATGTTTTTTAAGTTCCGCCACTCAAACCCAAAGCATTTTATGCTTTATTCCACTGCCTTTAGAGTCTCTATAGTCATTTTGTGACCAAAAGAATAAGTTGTCATTAAAACACTGGACACAGTAGTAAGAATCGCATACAATGAGAGTATTCACATTAGGATCAGCACACTCGAGAGTAAGAACAAGGGCTTGCAGCTCCACCAATTGTGCTGTATAGTCCCCAAGTGCCTGCGTATGCACTATGGAAGACTTAAATTCTCCATTGACAATTGTACCAGCCACAATAGCGCAAGCCGCTGAATAAGCGTGTTTGGAACCGATGGCCGGTTGAGCCGAGCCATCGGTGTACATGATACATTTGTACTCATCCAAAGGAAGCAATGACAGAGGAGGTGGATGAACATGTTCATACTGTAAAAACTCCTGTGTCTGAAGAGCAGGATCAAAGATAAATGTGACATCAGCCGATGTCAAAGATGTAGCCCATTTTATCCAACGGGGATGTAAAGCCTTAGAGTTTGGTACACTCGCCTTAGTCACTGCTTCTAAAGCAGGGAGAGGCGTGACCATAAGAATGCGTTTTCCCTGTGCCAGCGAGCGTTCTTTCAGAATCGCCATCTGGATCGCTGCAAAACTTTTTCAATATTGGAAAATCGCATTTCAGCCAATGTGTATAAATGTGATTTGTATGCAATAGGTACTGTGTCACCCTCATTGAACTTCAAGTAAGTGAAACCCACCGTCCCCGGTACTATACGTATCACCAGGTTCGTGGTATTGTCAAGCGTCAACAAGTAATTAGTAGCAAGCAAATCTGATTGCAAAGATTGCAAAATTGAGGTATGTTCCGGAAGCCAGCAGGCCGAATATAATGTTGGTTGTATCAACGCATATAGCGGTTTGATACGCTGGGCGTAATCGGGAATGTATGACCTCTCGAAATTGAAAAATCCCAGCAAAGACTGAAGCTTTTTCAGTGTAGAAGGAGGTCTCAATTGTGCACATTTCTCCAGAATGTGGGGGGCTAACCCCCTACCTTCATTATTGAGTTTGTAGCCCAAGAAGAGCACCGCAAAATGTGCGATGTGTGATTTAGCAAAATTGAATTTGTATCCATAGTCGGCAAACAACAAAATAATGCGGTCGACTCGGACAAGATGTGGCATCAGTTCATCGTCCGTCAAATAAATATCATCAATGTACGAGAACGCATCAGGGTCTATGTTGTACAGCAAAGACACAAAACGTGCAGCAAAAGCCCCGGGGCTATTCTTATACCCTAAAGGCAAGCGTGTAAATCTTTTCTGATTTCCGACGACGGTAAATGCTGTCAAGTCACTGCTCTCAGGAGCCAAGTTGTGACTATAGAAACCATTGGATATATACAGTGTAGTTTTGCATTTTTTATGAATTAGACTGTTCACTAGCACAGAGCTGTGTGTGTTTTGTACCGCAAATGTACAACAATGACTATTTAAATTTTGATAATCTAAGACAATGCGATACGATCCTTTAGGTTTTGATACCGGAAAAAGAGGATTATTCATCGGTGATACGAAGGATTCAATCACTCCTTGATACTCCAACTGAGTCAGAATATCACAAAAGGGAACCTTAGCTTCTTGTTTGATTGGATATTGCGGCTGTGGCTGTGGCATAGACCGTAACGGGATCTCATGTGCTGGGGAATCTCTATCTCAGCCCACTTGATTACGGTACACTGCCGGGGCAAGGGCCAAAGCCCACTCGGCTGCAAAAGCCGTTGCATGTTCCTCAGGGACGTACGCGAAAAACTCGGAAGTATCACATCTTCCCCTTTGGGAGCAGCTAGCACAAATGGAGGTGGCCAATCTGCCTCTGCCAACAAAATGTCATATGAAGAAGTGAGATTTTCCCACAAAACCGCTGTGATTGTACGCTATATATCACCTTCAATTTGAAAGACTATTTCCTAGAGTCTATCCGGGGGGGAAACTCGTGTATCTGCTGCCTCTACTGTAATGAATGTATCAGTTGCTCTCACCTCCAGACAGGGACACAGTGCCTCCCGCACTATGGTAACCTCTGCTGTGCTGTCAAGCAGTGTCACCGCCCATGTCCAGTCTAGAAGACGTGTTCTCACTGTCTGAGGCATATTGTGCTGTTAAAGCAGCAACTTTCTTCTTCTGATACAGTGGTCTAAAACAAGGCAAATCCTCTTGTTTGGCTTTAACGTCAAACTGTCGAGGTTGATCTCGTCCCTGTTGTGTGGTCCGACCTTTGCCACGATCCAGGCATTCCCCAACACTGACGTGAGAGTCCGATGTGTCCTGTAAAGAACGAGGAGAGCGCTGATCAGGGATTTGAAATCCATCAGGAGTCTTCATTTTCATGCGGTCGCGCAAATCATAAGTACGCTCAGAAGACTCGGGTGTCGGTGAACCAGCACGTGAACCCTGCTTCTGTTGTTGCTGCCCCTGTTTTTTATTTCTCTAGTTCCTTTTAGGAAAGAATGGGTGCCCATCTTTATCAGTCTGGGCCTTTTGTTTACTTTGAGTTTGATTTTGAGTTTGTGGTTGGGTAAAAGGTTTGATTCCCAGACTATTGCGCCCTATGGTTTTATAAGCTTTAGCAATAATCTTTGGCAATTCGCATTGCTTATCTGTGTCTGCCACAGCCTCCAAGCATTGTGCCACTTGTAAGCTTACAGCATCACCCTTAACATTTGCAAGGATCATATCGCAAACAATCTCGAACACCCCCACCAGTCTCATTCCCAACTCCATGGCCGCTTCGGCTCCATGTTCATCCTGAACACGTTTTATCACGGATGGGAGAACGGTCATTTAGGGGGTGCCACAACACATCGACTATACCACTGCAAACACTTTACCCCAAGTGTTACAATCAGCCAATTTGGGAACCAGGTTTTTCGGTAGACTTATTGTCAAAATTCTGTGTTTCTCCACAGCTGTGGTATTAGGAAAAACAGCTTCGAGTTGCCCAAATTTTTCAGCAAGCCAATAAGGAAGTTCATCCTTATTTTGGGGACGATTGCCCATTACGGAATTAACCATCAACGGACTGATGGTCACTCCACCAGGTGCAGGTGGTTGCGCAGCAGCGCCAGGTGGTCCCACCTGGAAGTTTTGCGACATGAACTGTATAACAGCTCTATGTATACGTATTAATGAAGTATGTATTACGCGTAGCTCTACAACTGTAGCAGTGAGATAAGTTGGGTGCGGGGTGTACCCAGCCAAAACGGGCCAAGTGGCCCCATCTATTGATAAGGGGCCTAAATGGACCAGTGTTGTTGGGTGAGGAAGGGCGCCATTAAACCATATTTAGTGTTGCCAAGCTGTTAGCGGAACCTCAAGAGATCTATAAGGCCTATATTCCCGCGGAGTCGCGGTGGCAGTATACTCGTGAAACAAATTATCTGTTCCATCGACCACCGGAAAGGTGACCCAGGAATAAAACACTTTGAAGTGGAATGTAGGATCCGCCTCTACAACAAAGATAAGCGTAACACCAGTATCAGGTACTCCATGTTGAGCCAAATAAGTCCTGAGCGGTGCGCGGTTAGGAGGCGCAATAACAATCGCCATTTTCAATACAGAATAGAACAACCTATGCGTGGCAGCGCAAATAAGGGGTTAAAATAAATGAGAAAGACCGTTTAAAATGCAAGCTTGAAAAACCTATCAAATATCACAATATAGGAGGCTACACCATCACAACTGTCTCTGGAAACAGAAGTGAGGGGATTGCGGACAAGCAGTACTCAGGAGTCTCGCAGATAAGAACCAGACCAACCGTTGGCGGCACCATGTTGCGGGGATTCTGCACATACACAGTACTATGCGCAGGAAAACAGGACCTCGGTGTATAGGAGTTGTACCTTCCTACCACCTTAGTACCCAAAATTCCAAAACCGACTAGCTATAGTGTCTCATTCGTTCTCCTACATAATCACAAAGCTACAAATGATTTGACAACCCAGAACACAACACTCCCGACTCTCTCAGGAATCGCGGTAGCAAGACGTACCCTTTCGCTCACTCACTCGTACTTGTCCGCAATAAGGATTGTCAGAGTCACTGTATAGTTCAAAATGTTTATTTTAATTATCATGCTCTATAATGAAGTATACGAGCCACTATCAGCAGCAAAATGCATAAACCAAAAACAGTTAGCATTGTTACAATACCATAGAATATAAAGGTGTATGTCATCATATACAGACAGTGGAAAAAGAACTATAAGGCATAACCACCCTCCCCTTGGTAAGTTGAAGTTTATTATATAAAGGAAGATCTCTGGGCTTTGTCAGCAGACCCCATACCTTAGAGCCTAGATGGAAGCTTTAGATCATAGGAACAGCATAGCTCTTCTCCAAGTGTATGTGAACAACATGCATCCCCGTAATATCAAAGCACGAGTATTCAGCAGTGCAGTTGTGTTTAGCATGTTTTGTCTAGGTGCTAGGTACTGACCAGAACAGAATAACAAGGGGCATGTTTATCGACCTTGCACATCGTGTTCAGACTAAACTCCAGGAATAAGCAGAGAATGCAGAAAGCAGACTGTTCTCATGTGAAAGGCACAAACAGAGTCTTGCAAAATAAAGTTATGTAGTAACGTGTGCAAAAGCAGCATCTTGGCAGCAGAGCTCATGCTAGCTTAGCAATGTCGAGAATGACCCTACCAGCCATATAACAATGTGTAGTAAGGTGCCAGGGGACCCACATTGATGCCAGGTTATACTTGTGCAATCAGTGGGGCATGTAATACCAATAAGTGACAATTTTCATGGGTGTTTCGATGCTAGCTATGTTGTGGGCAGTGTGTCATGCATGGTAATAAATATCTCCCCACTCTTTCTGTGTGAGCTCTCTACATATTTCTGACTCCCATCGCTTCTGGCTCATAGATTTGGGGACCTCTGCAATGAGGCCTATCATACGATATAGCTTTGAAAGAAGACAATTGTCTGATGTCTTAGAGGGCAGCCAACGTTCAAAAGGGGGGAGTTGCCATTCAGCTTCAGTGCGGACAGAGGGGTTCATCACCCAATGGCGAATCTGGGTGTAATGCCAACGTTATGACTCTGGGAGTGCATAGGTTGTGCGTAGGTACTTGAAGGGAAACCGGGCCCTCTAAATCAAACAGGTTGCCAGCGCAGCTACAGCCTGCTCGGTTCCAGAGGTGAAATTTGGGGTCGTGTAGGCCCGGGGTAAAGTCTGGGTTCCCAACTATAGGTGTTAGCAGAGTAGGAAAGGATGTGAGCCCTCCCCATACTGCTTATCCATCCCAAGCGGCCAACGATGATTTAGTGATGGGAGAGAGATAAAGGGCTTTGAGGCGGGCTCGCTTGGGAAGAAAGGGGATTCTCCACAGGGCCTGTCACACCAGTGCCTTATCCATAAACAGCCAGCGCTTCTCTGACTCCTCGCGAGACCATTCCACAAAGACCCTGAGTTGGGTAGCCCGGTAATAGCTATAGAAGTCCGGAAGTCCTAGGCCTCCTTCTGTTTAGGGTCTGTAGCCAAGGTCTCTGCGTAGACTAGGCCGCCTGTTTGCCCATACAAATCTATTTAGCTCCTGCTGGAGGGACCGCAATGTCCCAGAGGGCGGCTCAGCAGGGAGGACCTGGAAGAGGAACAGGACCATAGGGAGGATAGTCATTTTAATTGATAAAATTCGCCCCAGCCAAGATAGAGAGTAGGGTCTCCACCAGCGTAAGTCAGATTTAATCTGTTGAGTCAAGGTCTGGCAGTTAAGGGCCACGTTGCCCGCAATTGTGGGGGTGATGTGAAGGCCCAGGTAGGGAATAGGCGTTGGGGCCCCCAGAAGGAGCTGGGCTCGCTGCAGGGCATCTAGAGTGTGTGGCAGGAGGGTCAGGTTGAGAGCCTGCAATTTGTGAATATTTATCTTGAAACCGGCTGCCAGGTGAAAAGCCTCCAACTCACCCAGAAAGGCCGGTAGGGAACTGGAGGGCTCCTCCAAGGATGCCATGACGTCATCTGCTTATAAGCTTATAGTGTGTTGCTCTCCTCCAAATTGGATCCCTCTTATCTGAGGGTTAGTGCGGACTCTATGAGAAATGGGCCCAAGTAAAGAGCAGATAGCAAGGGTGACAACGGTCGGCCCTGGCTAGTTCCTCTGCGAATGTGAAATGGGGTGGAGGAGCATCCATGGACGCGGACCGCCGCTGCGGGTTGGATATAGCTAGCTAAGAAACCACTGTATGAATAGGTCTCTCAGACCGAAGTGCGCCAGAGTGGCCGCTAGATGGGGCCTATGGACCCTGTTGAATGCTTTCTCAGCGTCTACGGTCAGGAGCATCCTCTCCTGACCGTACCTCTGTGATTTTTCTATAAGGTGGAGGATTTGCCTAGTATTATTGCTGCACTGCCATTGAGGCACAAATCCAGTGTATCCGGAACAATGAGGCCCAGGAGCAAGGGGTTGAGACGGGCGGCTAAAATGCCAGTGGAAAGCTTGAGGTCCGCGTTCAAAAGGGAGATGGGTCTATATGAAGAGCAATGGGTTTTGTCCTCTCCAGGCTTGGGGAATTATCGATAAAATAAACTTATATCTATTGGTACCTCCAACAAAATCAGTGTTTTGACATTAAAAAAACATGGTGTACAGCAAAGATTGATCATTGCAAACGTTTGGACAATATAATATGAGCCTTGAACATGAAAAACAAAAATGTCAACAAAAAAATGGTACTTAGTTGGTAAATCATACCGACGGAGATGGCACAGGCATTACATATACAAACAAGCCCAACAAGTCTAATTCAGAAAAAGGATTAGGCTTATCATACCTAAGGATTAAAAAAAACTTTTGCCTGTTTATTGTTTGCAGAACATACTTTTGTTCATTATTATTTGGATATGTTTTTATCATTTGTCTGAGGGTGGTTTTGTTTCACTTGTTACACAGGGCGCTTGTTTGATATTGTTCTTTATGTATATTGCACTTATTGCATAAAATGCAATGACATTTGCAATTTGGAGTGATGGTTTCACCTTTTGCAAAGAACATTAACTGTTTACAGCCATTATTGCTTACCAACTTGATATTTTTAGGAATGTTGATGCCAATGAGAACCCCTGTGTTTTGAATATATTTCTCTTACAAGATTACAAGCTGTTCCTCATGCAGCTGTTATAGCAGATAAAGCCGGTGTTTGCACCATGCAAAGGCTGGTGCAAATCTAGAGTATCACCTGTACACTGATGGATCGCTCTTTGACGCTTGGATGGTTTGAAATAGTTATACATTGCCCTGCAGGAAGCTTATTTTTCCACTGGCTATTCCAGTTTTTTTAAACTTAAACTCTTGTCTTATCATTTAGACAGCCTACCAACATTTGAGCATGCCTCGATGCGAGATAAAACAAGGGCCATTAATCTGTGCAGAGTGTCTCAACAAGTATCTGATACATTAATTATTCTTTTCTGCACCTGCCCTCCTAACTGTAAGGTGTAAATTGCTTAGACACTTGTGTAATAAGAGGGGTATTTGCAGGTGTTGGCAGGCCATTATTAGTGTATTAACCCTATCTGATCCCATTGTAAATGCTCGCTTTGTGAAATACATGCTGGTAGTAAAAAGGAAAAGAACGCTTGAATAGTCGAGCCCATAACATTTTTATGTGGCTTTAGCACAATGTATAAGCACAGTTTTTCGCTTTGTCTGATAGTCTTTCTAAAATGAGTTGATAATACTACTGTATTTTGACTTTAATATTAAGTTGTATTTATTATGCAATGGTTTTAAGTAATCAAATGAATTAATAAATTGATTTGATTTAAGTATCAGCTGTACTTAAGTGGATTCAAGTAAACAGTTTAATATCATATCAATCAATATCTTTGAAGCACATTTTGCCCCACAAGGTTGACGGGAAGTGTAGATTTGCAAACCATGAAGGTTTCATTGACAAATTATCAAATTGAGGCACTCCACAGATGAGTTTGTGGTCTTCCGAGGAGTAAGGTGTCAGGCTGAAAGCTTGTGTTCTATCAGTTAAGAAGAAACTGATTCAGGGAGAGCGGGTCATTGATCGCCAATCTCGTGCAGGCGCCTGATGAGGATGGGGTGAGACTGTGTCAAATGCTGCAGATTGGGCCAGAAGAATGAGGGCTGCAGTGTCTCCTCTGTTGAGGATCATGCAGCTGTCGTCTGTGGCGGCAATGAGTACTGTTTCTGTTCTAAGGCTGAGCCTGAATCTGGAGTGCTAGGCATTGAGAAGCTTGTGGCTTCTGAGGTGGTTGGTGAGGTGTTGGTTGATTTGTTTCTCTAAGACCTTTGCCGAGTATGCTAGGAGGGAGATGGTTCTGTAGTTGGAAAGCATAGCTAGGTCAGTCGATGGATTCTTGAGCATAGGTATAAAGGTGTCCTGTGATGTGGTTGAGTTGATAGAGGCATTTAAGATAGGTGTTAGTGCTTCACTGATCGATAGGAGTCCTTTGGAGAGGGTGTGTTATTTAATACATATACTATTCCTTCTACAATTTATACAAAACTACACACATTTTTATAGTAAATATATATAAAATGTACTACTTCTACTTTACACAATGCAAAAATAATAAAACTAACTAAAACTTACAAATCTCCCTCCAGTAAATACAACAGTAATGAAAGTGTTGGATTGCGGATAGGTAGTATTTACTATACCCATTCCAACCAGTACAACAGTAAACAAACTATTGGAGTACAGAGGGGACAATTTACTATTCTCACTCCAATCAGTACAACAGTAGGGAAAATGTTGGATAGCGGATTTAATATTCCCACTCCAGTCAGTAAAATAATAGGGAAAGTGTTGAATTGCAGAGGGGTAAAATTTACGATTCCCACTCCAATCAGTGCAACAGTAGGGAACGTGTTAGATTACGGAGGGGTACAATTTACTATTCCCACTCCAGTCAGTACAACAGTAGAGAAAGTGTTGGATAGCAGAGGGGTAAAATGTACTATTTCCACTACAGTCAGTATAACATTAGGGAAAGTGTTGGATTGCGCTGTGGCAAAATTTACTATTCCCACTCCAATGAGTGCAACAGTAGGGACCAGGTGTTGGATAGCGGATAGGAAAAATTTGCTATTCCCACTCCAGTCAGTACAACAGTAGGGTAAGTGTTGGCTAGCAGAGGGGTAAAATGTACTATTCTCACTCCACTCAGTACAATAGTAGGGAAAGTGTTGGATAACGGAGGGGCAATATTTTTTATTCCCACTCAAGACACTACAACAGTAGGTAAAATGTTGGATAGCAGAGGGGTAAACTTTACTATTCCTACTCCAGGAAGTGCAACAGTAGGGAAAGTGTTGGATTGCAGGGGGTAAAATGTATTATTCCCACTCCAGTCAACACAATAGTAAGGAAAGTGTTGGATTGCGGAGGTTAAAAATTTACTATTCCCACTAAAATCAGTGCAACAGTAGGGAAAGTGTTGGATGGCAGAGAGGTAACATTTACCATTCCCACTCCAGTCAGTACAATAGTAGGGTAAGTGTTGTATAGCCGAGGGGTAAAATGTACCATTCCCACTTCAGTGAGGGCAACAGTAGGGAAAGTGTTGGACTGCAGAGGGGTAAAATGTACTATTCCCACTCCAGTCAGTACAACAGTGGGGAAAGTGTTGGATTTCGGAGAGGTACAATTTACTATACCCACTCCAGTCAATACAACAGTAGGGAAAGTGTTGGATGGCAGAGAGGTAACATTTACTATTCCCACTCCAGTCAGTACAATAGTAGGGTAAGTGTTGTATAGCCGAGGGGTAAAATGTACCATTCCCACTTCAGTGAGGGCAACAGTAGGGAATGTGTTGGACTGCAGAGGGGTAAAATGTACTATTCCCACTCCAGTCAGTACAACAGTGGGGAAAGTGTTGGATTTCGGAGAGGT
This sequence comes from Calotriton arnoldi, assembly GCA_963921515.1. Taxonomy (NCBI): domain Eukaryota; kingdom Metazoa; phylum Chordata; class Amphibia; order Caudata; family Salamandridae; genus Calotriton; species Calotriton arnoldi. Next base: position 4,995 of record CAWUFW010023864.1, on the reverse strand, counting down.
ACAATTTACTATACCCACTCCAGTCAATACAACAGTAGGGAAAGTGTTGGATAGCAGAGGGGTAAAATTTACTATTCCCACTCAAATCAGTGCAACAGTAGGGAAAGTTATGGATTGCAGAGTGGTAAAACTTACTATTCACACTCCAGTCAATACAACAGTATGGAAAGTGTTGAACAGTGGAGAAGTAACATTTACTATTCCCAAGCCAGTCAGTACAACAGAAGGGAAAGTGTTGGATTGTGGACAAGTAAAATGTACTATTCCCAACTCCGGTCTGTGCAACATTACAAATAAACAAAATATCTTGAACAAAATTACATTATTTATAAAACAAAGTAAATAATAAAAATATAAATATGTTGTAAAAAATACAAATATATGTAATATTAAAAATGTTGAAAAAGACATTTTACAATGTTAAATACATATCACAAATATCCAGAAATACTTTTAGAAATAAAATTCAGAAATAATTTCATTTTCGTATACATTTTTATTTTAGTCATTTATTAACCAAAAAAATGTATTACATAAATATAATTCAGTAACTTCCCACCCTATAACCCCACAACACTCACAACTTGCACCTAAAAGTTAATTTTAAAAACCAAATCATGTTCACTATTAATATAAATATGTATCACCAAAATAATCATAATTAAATAAATATGAATTATTAATTCATTACATTTAATGTACTTCCCACAATATACCCCCCAAACACACAGCACACACATACAATTTTACAAATATTCACACAATTAACATAATTAATTATCTAAGTAATATTAATTAAAAATAATTATTAATTAGTTCACATTAATTTACTCACCACCCTTTACCCCTATAAACTTCACAACATGCCCCTAAAAAAATTATATTGAACAACTAACATAATTATCAATTAAACCAGGTCTGTTGGCTCAATGAACTAATGCATCCTCTGCACGGGCCTGTGTTGGACCTAATGGTCACAGGCTCGAATCCCGGCAGGTTCACTCAGCCTTTCATCCATCTGAGGTCGATAAAATGAGTACCATTGAGTTGGGTAGCAATAAACATCTGTTATTCAGCGCCAAGATACCTCCGGGTGAACGTGTGCTTTACAAATACACGTTATGTTATTTAATTAATAATAATTAACAACTAAGGGGCACATTACGATACCCGGCGTAAAAAATCCGCCAGGCATGGAAGCGGCAAAAATCCGCCCGCCCACACCGCCTGAACACCGACCACGCCATTATGAGTACACAAACTGAAAACCGCCATCGGCGGAAAAATCATACAAAATACCGCCCGCCATCGTCCGAGTCGGAGTCAAACCGCCCGCCACGGACGGAAACACGCACGACAACACAAAACCGCCCGCCCACACGGCCGACACACCGCACGTGAAATTACGATCGCACCGCCATGAGCGCGGAAAAACAACAAATATACCGCCCGCCAGCGCAAACAACGCCGATGAGAATCGACACGGCAGAAGCCATGGCGCCCACGTACCTGCACAGAAACCATCCGCACACAAAACCAATAGCACACAACATGGCCAACAAGTCCACACAGCAAGGCACGCACAAATACACAAGCACAGTACACATCCCGAAAACACCCCCCGGACAAACAAAAAATACAAAGGCCAGAACCCCAGACACAACACACCTGAAAACAACAGACCATGAGGACACACCCACATAGGTGAGTACAAAAGCAGCACTCCCACAGACCACAACCCCTTGCTACATTGCAAACCAGAGAGGAGAGGAGAGGACACAGTGACACAGCAAGGACAGCAGCACACCACAGAAACGCACACATCACAACCACCACCACCACCACCACCAAACACCGGCACCACAAACCCCCTGCACATTACACAACACACACCGAACCAGCACCACAAACACCATGGCACCACAAAGGATGCCCAAGTTCACGCCCATGGAGCTGACGGTCATGGTCGACGAGATCATCAAGGTGTACCCACAAATCTATGGGAACATGGTCCAGCACACACCACTAGCCACCAGAAACAGAATGTGGACCCGGATCGTAGACCAGGTCAATGCAGTCGGGACCCTGCCCAGGAACAGAACCGAGATAAACAAACGTTGGAATGACGTAAAGAGCCTGGTCAAGAAGAAGGAGGGCAAAAACAGAGAGCTGGCTGCCGTCACTGGCGGAGGGAATCCCGCGCTCTTTAAGACCTTCAAAGCGTGGGAGGAGAAGGTGCGAGTCGTAATCCATCCGGAGATCCTCGCCGGATTAGCAGGGGGAGTGGAGGCTGGTAAGTACAAACTAATGTATACCAGCACACCGCTATGTACACACATGCGCAACCACCATGCCACAGCTCCCAGGGACAAACACCCCCATGTCCAGCACACAATACACAACACATCACACGCACATGCAACAGACACTACCACACACAGGCCAAACCGAACAACTGTAAGATGCGTGGGGACATGTGTACACTAAGCCAGCCACGTAACCACCAACAGGTCCCCAAATATGCCAGAAGCGCCACAACGAGCACCCACCACACCCATGTGTCCGCCACAGCTGCACCAACTGACAAGTAACAGGTAAGTGGCAGGAACACAAAGTGCAGTGGGTCGGAGGGGGGACAGCTGAAGTACAACACCCACCAGGCCCCCACTCCCACAGACCAGCAAGGTGGAGCACTCCCCACACCCATGTGTCAGGCACAGCTGCACCAACCGACAAGTAACAGGTAAGTGGCAGGAACACAAAGTGCAGTGGGTCGGAGGGGGGACAGCTGAAGTACAACACCCACCAGGCCCCCACTCCCACAGACCAGCAAGGTGGAGCACTCCCCACACCCATGTGTCAGGCACAGCTGCACCAACCGACAAGTAACAGGTAAGTGGCAGGAACACAAAGTGCAGTGGGTCGGAGGGGGACAGCTGAAGTACAACACCCACCAGGCCCCCACTCCCACAGACCAGCAAGGTGGAGCACTCCCCACACCCATGTGTCAGGCACAGCTGCACCAACCGACAAGTAACAGGTAAGTGGCAGGAACACAAAGTGCAGTGGGTGGGACGGTGGACAGCCCAAGTACAACACACACCAGGCCCCAGTCCCACAGCACAGCAAGGAGGAGCATCCCCCACACCCCACACCCATGTGTCAGCCACCGCAGTGCACAACGACAGCCGAAAGGCAGACATCACGGTCCACAGCAATCGGTGTCAGTGGGTGTACAGCCACCCCCACGACCCACTACACCCCCCACCCCCACAGACCTGCAACATGGAGCACCCCCCGCTAAGAGCCATGTGGCATCCAGTACAGTGCACGCACGAACAACTTGCAGGTGGGAAACTGGACAGGGCTGGATTACTGGAGGCATGAGGACCATAACACCACCAACACATGGGACATGTCACGTAGCACACGAACACGCAGCACCGCCCACCGTCACGAACAAGTGAACAATGTGCACACGGACATGAACAGCAGACTCACACCCCACATGACCCATCACAGACATAGCAACACCCAAGGAGCCACGTCTGCATGCACAAGCCACACTGAATATAGTCCCACACGGCAGCCACTGTGCAACTCATCACACACAACCGAAACACCATTGAAGTCCTGTCCATATAGCCCCTACTGCCTGTCAACCACACACCCCACAACTACGCCTATGTAAGACAAACAACACTAGACGCAACAGAGCGGAACAACATAAATGCACACGAACACCACTGAACCCATCAAACACACAGACACACCATGCACATACAACATACCATCCATCCCATCCGTCAGCCCCAGTCTCATGAAAGGCATGTCATCCGCACAGCTGCCACACATACAGCAGTCACGCTAAGACACATGCCCATGACCAACCATGTGCCAGAAGTCAATTAAGCGCACGACACACTGTGAGCAACAACACACAACATGGGCCACACCCCCCGAGCACTGCAGTGATGCACATGGCACAGGGCAGCACGCACACCAAGGAGATGGGACAACTGCAATACGTTGGCTGGCACACAACTATCACTCACTCATAACGATGCGTCCAATGCCATGTCCAGTAACCACAACAGACAGCAAATATGCAGGGCATGTCAGGCATGCACACACCTCAGACCATGCACTGTCATGCTGCCACAACACATGTCACGTTCGGCACCCATGGCTCACAGCATGTACCCCAAAAGCATATACCCTCCCAAATGCGAATCTGGGGCATGGCCCCCATGTTGCCATATGCGTTCCTAAGCGTTCCATTTGAACCCCAAAAGCATATTCCCTCCCAAATGCGAATCTGGGGCATGGCCCCCATGTTGCCATATGCGTTCCTAAGCGTTCCATTTGAACCCCAAAAGCATATTCCCTCCCAAATGCGAATCTGGGGCATGGCCCCCATGTTGCCAAATGCGTTCCTAAGCGTTCCATTTGAACTCCAAAAGCAAAGTACAAACCAGACCCAGGATGGGCCAGGAGCCCGCATACACCAGAGTCACAATGAGTAGGGGCAAAGCAACACACCCATCGGCATGGCCAATCCGTCCCATGCCACATGTGCACAGCACACAGTCCCATTGCCTAGCACACACACCTACAGATGCCACAGCCACACACTCGCCTCCGGGAAACCCATGTACGAGATTGCACGAACTGCCAATGTCAGACGACTAATACATACTTCGCCAGGTGCAACACAATAACAAATCTCATTCTCTCCACAGGTGACGAACTGCTGGACGCTGGGGATGGAGACAGCAGCCAGCACAGCCAGCCTACAAGCCCCCAACGAGGACACACGGATCTGGAGGATCTGTCCACCTCTTCGGACACGGACCACCAAGCTGGCCCATCTGGCGTGGCAGGGCCCAGCCGCTCCCCAGGACCCCTCCTACCCACCAACCCATCATCCAGGGATGCTGAACAGTCCCAGTCCCCTGCTGCCACTGTCGTTGCGGCCACACCCACGGTCATTGC
>CAWUFW010023863.1:0-68593 GCA_963921515.1 Calotriton arnoldi | reverse complement strand
AGAGTGGCCTTTCCTAAGGAGGTAGTATCAGACAGGGGTGCTAACTTCATGTCTGGGTACTTAAAAGCAATGTGGAAGGAGTGTGGAGTGACTTATAAGTTCACCACACCCTATCACCCACAATGCAATGGTTTAGTTGAGAGATTCAACAAAACCTTGAAGGGCATGATTAAAGGGCTCCCAGAAAAGCTTAGGCGTAGATGGGACATACTCTTGCCCTGCCTTTTATTCGCATATAGGGAGGTGCCTCAGAAGGGGGTTGGTTACAGCCCTTTGGACTTCTGTTTGGCCACCCTGTGAGGGGTCCACTGTGCTTGGTGAAGGAAGGATGGGAGTTACCTCTCAAGCCCCCAAAGCAAGATATAGTGGACTATGTACTTGGTCTCCGCTCCAGGATGGTTGAGTACATGAAAAAGGCAACCAAAAACCTTGAGGCTAGCCAGGAACTTCAAAAGGCCTGGCATGACCAAAAGGCTGTTCTGACTGTTTACCAGCCAGGACAGAAGGTGTGGGTGTTGGAGCCAGTGGCCCCAGCAGCTCTCCAGGATAAATGGAGTGGACCCCACACTATTGTTGAGCAGAAGGGTGAGGTCACTTATTTAGTGGACCTAGGAACACCCAGGAGTCCCCACAGGGTTCTCCATGTCAACAGGTTAAAACCATATGTGGACAGGGCAGACATGGGCTTGCTCATGGCTACTGATGAAGGGCAGGAGGAAGAGAGTGACCCACTCCCTGACCTGCTCTCACAGAACCCTGACGATGGGTCAGTTGATGGTGTAGCCTTGGCAGGCAGCCTCACTACCCAGCAACAAACTGATTGCAGGCAAGTCCTCAATCAGTTTCGACATATGTTTTACTGACACCCAGTCAGACCACCTGGTGCACTCATGAAGTGGACACTGGGGACAGTCTGCCTATTAAAAACAAGATTTATAGGCAACCTGACCATGTCAGGGACTGTATCAGGACTGAAGTCCAGAAAATGTTGGAATTGGGAGTAATTGAACCCTCAGATAGCCCTTGGGCTAGTCCAGTAGTCCTAGTACCGAAACCTCACACCAGTGGTGGAAAGAGAGAGATGAGGTTCTGTGTAGACTACAGGGGTCTCAATGCAGTCACTAGGACTGATGCCCATCCAATACCCAGGGCAGATGAACTCATAGATACTTTGGCCTCTGCCAAATATCTCAGCACATTTGACCTAACAGCTGGCTACTGGCAGATCAGACTAGCTGATACTGCAAAGCCCAAAACAGCCTTCTCAACCCCTAGTGGGCATTATCAATTTGTGGTAATGCCCTTTGGTCTGAAGAATGCACCTGCCACTTTCCAGAGGTTGGTGAATACAGTTCTCACAGGACTGGAAGCCTATAGTGCAGCTTATCTAGATGATATTGCTGTCTTTAGCTCCACCTGGGAGGATCACCTGGTCCACCTCAGGAATGTTTTACAGGCCCTGCAAAAGGCAGGCCTGACTATCAAGGCCACTAAGTGCCAGATAGGGCAGAGTCAGGTTGTGTACCTGGGCCACCTTGTGGGTGGAGGCCAGGTTCAACCTTTGCAGAGCAAGATCCAGACCATCATGGACTGGACTGCTCCCACTACCCAGACTCAGGTGAGAGCCTTCTTAGGCCTGACTGGGTACTATAGGAGATTTGTCAAGGGGTATGGATCAATAGTGACACCCTTGAATGACTTAACTTCTAAGAAAATGCCCAAAAAGGTTCAGTGGACAGTTAGCTGTCAAAAGGCATTTGATGACCTCAAGCAGGCCATGTGCACTGCTCCAATTCTGTAGAGTCCTGATTACTCCAAGAAGTTCATTGTTCAAACTGATGCATCTGTATTGGGGGTAGGGGCTGTACTGTCACAATTGAATGAAGAAGGTCAGGATCAGCCAGTAGCTTTTATTAGCAGAAGGCTGACCCCTAGAGAGAAACGTTGGTCAGCCATAGAGAGGGAGGCCTTTGCTGTGGTCTGGGCTCTGAAGAAGTTGAGGCCATACTTGTTTGGTACACACTTCCTGGTTCAGACAGACCATAAGCCCCTCTTATGGCTAAAACAAATGAAGGGTGAAAACCCCAAACTGCTTGGGTGGTCCATTTCCCTACAGGGGATGGACTTTACAGTGGAACATAGGCCTGGGAGTAACCATGCGAATGCAGATGGACTCTCTAGGTATTTCCACTTAGAACATGAAGACTTAACTGGGCAAGGTTAGTTTAATGTCCCTACGTTTGGGGGGTTGTGTAGGAGAGTAGGATCTGCTTCACATGGGTACCCCCACTTTTTGCTGATGCTTCACTGTTTTTCGACATTAGTCTGGCTGGGGCCCTGCTAATCAGAACCCCAGCCTAGCTGCTTCCTCTCTAAAATGGTTTCCATGTGCCTTAGGCACATCACTGATTGGGATCTGGAGTGCCCTTATAAGTCCCTAGTATATGGTATACTATGTACCAAGGGCATAGGTACCTCAGAGGCCTGCCAGGGGCTGCAGCATGTATTATGCCACCCCTGGAAGGCCATCCAAACTGACACCACAGGTCTGCTACTGCAGCCTGGGTAAGGTGGTGCATGCACTCCTTACTGTGATATAGGTTACCTATATCCCGAAATACATACACACATATAAACCTATAAGTCACTCCTAAGGCAGGCCTTATCAATCCTAAAGGCAGAGTGCGTGGTTCCTACGTGAGAGGGTGCCCCTGCATGAGCAGGGCCCTCTGCAGCGTTCGGAGACCATCTCTGATGCTGTTTGTAGTGCAGCCTGACCATATACTCATAAGCGCATTATATCCTCGCGGTAAAATGCTAACTTTGGAATGGCTGCACCTAAACATGTCGTGTTTGGTGTCAAACATCTTGGAATACTACCCCCGCCAATCCTGGCGGCGGGGGTAGCATTCCACCCTTCTAGAGGGAAAGACATGTTAACTCTGACTAGTCCGGTAACTTCTTTCCAGAGCCCTGGCATCACAAAATGGATGCTGCTGCCACAGACACGAGTCTGGCCTCCTGCTGCTGGATGAAACTCCGGCAGGGGAGGCCTGGACAATAGGTTTCCTGTCCCAGGGAGGTGTGACCACCTCCCCAGACAGGATAATGTGTATTGGGGCTGGGCGGGAGCACTTTCGGGTGCTTTGAAGTCCTGCACTGGGGGGCACATTTGGTGTCCTCAGTGCATACCCCAGTTCAAACCGGATCAGGAGCTTGCAGCCCCTGCTTTGGCGTGAACTGGACAAAGGGAAAGGGGTGTAGCCACCCCTCTGCCCTGACCCACCCATAGGTGGGGCCACAGAGTAGTCCAACCCCTATTTTTAGAATAAAGGTAGGAACCCAGTCCTTAGGACTTTAGATTATACCTGGACGAAACTCTGAAACTGAATCCTGGACCTTCGACGCTCTACGACAAGATTAGAGGACTGAAGAATCTCCCTTGGGGTCAAGGAGTGACTCCCCTGCTTGGCAGGCACCAAAGAAGCATCTGTCCGATTCGCATTTCTGAAGCTCCCGTCGGACGCCGAAGTCATCGCATCACCAGAGGGGGATTCTCAGACTTCCCCGAGGCTACCCTGAGTCTCCAGCAAAGCTGAGGCCCGTGGCTATCGTGGGTGACGTGAGACCGTGACCCCTGGACACCGAGCATACTTGCAAGTCTCCCAAGAAGTCGTGCTTTGGGCTCCGAGTAGCCCTAGCCTCCAGCACCACTTGCACCGAAGATCACTGGCCCCCACTCCACGAGTGTCCTGTAAGCCAGCTCCACGTGCAGCGTCATGAGGCTCCTTCGCGGTTGCTAGCCCATTGGCTAGTAGCCCTTAACGAAGGCCAATCCTTTTCTTACTTGGCATCCTGGTTACTCCAGGCCTGCCCTCACTTACCCTCGCTGGGTGAGTTCCACAGACCTTGCTGGTCTGCACCATCGACGATCTACATCTTAATCGAGACTTGCCGTTGCCAAGGCTTGTTGGGTCCAATCCGGTCGCCGACACCTCAGCACTCGACAGACATCGTGTACCAGCCCGAATCCTGCTCCTGGTCGCCGACAACGCCTCCCGGACCTCGTGGCTGAAGAGTCAAGACAACTGTCAATGCACCTGAAGCACTCGACATCGGTGGGCATCTGTCCATCGCCTTCCTGGTCACTGGCTAGTGACCCAGACTCTGTCCCCTCTGCTTTCAGGTTCACCAGAACTCTGATCCACTCTTGGATCCACCCGGACACTTTTCTCTTGGCCGCCAGCAGCACTTTGCAGCAGATCGCCATTCGAATCGACGACGAAACCCGACCCCGAAAGGCACCTATGCACCCGGCTTCCCTGGGTGAGGTAACACGAGTACTCCGGTGCTCCCGTGGGTAGAGACTCTTCAAAGTCCTAGATCTCAAAGGGTTTTGTCCTAGTCCTCTTTTAAGTGTCCCTTTCCTCTATTTTCCCGATCCCGACTTTCTCCATAGAAGTTAACGGCGTATCGCGGTTGTGTATTTACACTGCACGCGTCTCCCGTGGGTCCCCTGTGTCACTACCTTGGGTGGTTCCTTGTGGTCCAAGCACTTCTAGAGGCTCTAGGCCTAGTGTCTAGTTCAGTCGTGGTTCGCATACCACTTTATTGGTATATGGTTTGGTACGCCCCTAGGGCCCAAACGTGTATTTGTGCTATTACTGTGATTTAATATCTTATAACTTATGTACTTGAACTCTAGCCTCATAAAGAGACTAGAGGGGTGTGTTTAGTAATAAATACATATATTTTGAATATATACCTGGTGTGGTGCTCTTTCATTTGGTCACTCAAGAGATTATAGACTGGTAAAACAAGCTGCTTTACATTCCTTCAAGACTTAGCCTGAAGGCTGCTCTCCATAGCTACCACTAGGATAGCTTTCAATAAGGTTGTCTTTAACCTATCTCCAATAAGGGGTTGTTTGGACTGGTGTAAGGTGCCCACTATAATTAGTGGACAGCATATGCCAGGCCAACTTCTCACACAAGGTGCCCACTATAAGTAGTGGACAGCATATACCAGGCCACCTTCTCACATTGGTGTGCAGCGTGTGGGATTCCAGCTTGCTATTGTTTTACCAGATAATCTCAATTGAATTGATCAACTGAAAACCACTAAGGGTACCTTAGGTACATATAAATCAAGCTTAGGATACAGTAAGTTCTACTGAACTTAGAGTTGTGTGTTAAGGGATAGCACACCCTTTCTACAACTCAAGAGAGTAGGTAGTGCATACACCACACTTCACTAGTAATGTCTTCAAAGCCAGGACCCAGTGAGTCCTTGCCAGAAGCCAGTGGGCTTCTTCCCTCCAAGTATGATAATCTCCCATTCTTGGAATTGAGAGCATTGTGCAATACTAGGAAGCTGAAGGCAGGCAAAAGTGCCAGCACCCAACACCTCAGAGAGGTGCTACTGTCAGATGATCTCAGCAGACCCCTAGGGTCTGAAGGGGTAGGCAGAGAGGTTGGGGCAGAAAATGAGGAAGGGGTCAGGGGTGAAGAAACCCAGGCCCCCCTCTGAAACTGGCCAGGAAGGTGAAAATGACCTTGACCTGGAAAACCCAATTCCTCCTGTGGAGGAGGAGGAGGATCAGAATGACCTCCCCTTTGTCCCCCAGGAAGAATTGTGAGTGTGCCCAGAAGGCCTAGATCTCCTTCTCAGGAGTCTAACCACTCTGACACCTCAATAGGGACCTCTGTTTCCTCTCATAGGAGGGAATCCTCTCATGAAAGGAAAGAGAGACTGCTCAGATATGGAGAAGCTCAGTTGAAGCTCAGAAGAGAGCAGTTGGCTATAGACAGGGAGTCCCTAGAGCTTGAAAAGCAAAGAAAAAGATGGGACTAGAGTCCCATGGTGGCAGCAATTTCCCCAGAGATAGGGAAAGGTCTTATGACCATAGAAACCTGAGCAAGATTGTCCCTCCCTACCAGAGTGGGGATGACATCCACAAATGGATAACTGCACTGGAGAGGGCCTGTAAAGTACAGAGGATCCCTCAGGAGCAGTGGGCAGCAATCCTGTGGCTCTCCTTTGCAGACAAAGGTAGAGACTAGCTCCTCACTGTAAGAGAAGAGGATGCTGACAATTACAAAGTCTTGAAGAGTGCTCTGATTAATGGGTTTGGCCTAACAACTGAACAATACAGGTTAAAGTTCAGAGATACCCAAAAGCACAGACTCAAGACTGGGTAGACTATGTGGATTGTTCTGCTAAGGCTCTGGAAGGTTGGTTGATGGGCAGTAAGGTATGTGACTTCACAGGATTGTACACTCTTATCATGAGGGAGCAGATTCTTAATAACTGTCAAAATCAGCTGTTGCATCAGTACCTGGTGGACTCTGATCTGACCTCTCCCAAGAATTGGGAAAGAAGGCAGACAAATGGGTCAGAACCAGGGTGAGGCAGAAGGTACAGAACCAAGGTGGTGACCCAAAGAAGCAAGATTCTAAGAACTCTGATAAGGGTGGGGAGAAGGGTAAAGACCAGAAGTCTTCACAAGGCCCCCAAAAATCTTCTTCAGGTGGGGATTCACAGTCTAACAAAGGGAAAGGCCAAAAGAAACCATGGTGCAAGGTCTGTAAGCAAAGACCCACTGGACCAGTGATTGCACCAAGTCTAAAGACTCTACTCCAGCCCCCACCAATGCCCCTAAGGCACCTGCTCCCCTAGTGCAGTTACAGTTGGTGGTGGGACTACACAAGCCAAGGGTTTAGTAGGGTTGACCCTGGGTAAGGAGATGGGCTCTGACCTAGTCAGAGAACTCACTCAGGCTGTCCTAGTCTGTGATGGAGGCATGGATGTGACCTCCTCTGTGAGTCCCAGTAATCTGGGCAAGTACAGGCAACAGCCATTAATAAATGGAAAAGAGGCTTTGGCATTTAGGGACACAGGAGCAAGTGTCACCATGGTGACACAAGATCTTGTGGATCCTGGGCAGATTATACTTGGTGAAATGTACCAAGTGACCAATGCTAGCAACGTCAGAACAGACCATACTCTGGCAGTTGTTAACTTCTCCTGGGGAGGGGTAACTGGCCTTAAGAAGGTTGTGGTAAGTGCAGACCTACCAGTTGAATGCTTGCTTGGCAATGATCTAGAAACTTCAGCTTGGGCAGAAGTGGAGCTCAGGACCCATGCAGAAATGCTGGGCATCCCTGCAGATTGACACTATTTACAATTCCTTGTCAGAGAATGCTCACATCCGAGACCCTCATGGTAACCCAGCGGACTTAGAGACTTGGGGGAAACCTACACTTGAAGCATTCCCTGAATTGGATGTAGACATTACATCCAAGATCCTACAGGGAATGAAATCTGGCTCCCCTCTGGACCCTATTCCCCCCCACATACTGGCACAGGCGGGGGATATAGTCATAACACCAGCTACAACCCTACTTAACCTCTCCCTCAGCCAGGGTACGGTACCAAAAACCTGGAAACATGCCATAGTACGCCCGTTAATCAAAAAATCACATCTAGATCCAACAGACCTGGCCAACTTTCGCCCTATTTCGCTCCTTCCCACACTAGGTAAGATTGCCGAAAAGCATGTAAACTCCTCACTGTCCCAGTTTCTAGAGGAGAATTCGATCCTCCATCCGACCCAAATGGGCTTTAGACCCTCACATAGTACTGAATCCGCCCTATTGCTGGTAACAGAAAAACTGAAGGGCATTCTAGACCAGGGGGGCGAGGCCGCTATCCTTCTGCTAGACCTGAGCGCAGCGTTCGATACTGTGGACCATACGACGCTCGCATCCAGGCTTGAAAGGGCAGGAATTCAGGGTCAGGCCCTAAAATGGATCGTATCTTTTCTGAATGACCGGTCCTTCCAAATCACTGAAGGAGGATTGCTTTCAGATAGTTTCAAAGTCACATGTGGGGTTCCCCAGGGCTCTTCCCTGAGCCCCACACTGTTCAACCTATATATGCAGCCATTGGCTGACATTGTCCAGGAATTTGGACTGTCAATAATTACCTATGCAGATGACACCCAACTGGTAATTTCTGTTGCAAAGGATGCTGAATCAATAAATAATTCGGTAGTCCCGTGCATGATAAAAATAGCCAGCTGGATGACCTACAGCAGGCTAAAACTTAATGGGGACAAGACTGAACTCATGTTTTTGGGCAACAAAATAAATCTGCAAATCTCCGTGAACTGGCCGGAAGAACTAGGGCACCCACCGGGACATAAAAACTCCATAAAAAACCTGGGAGTATGGTTAGATCACCACCTCACAATGGAGACTCAAGCCAGCAAACTTGCGGCTACTTGTTTCGGAATCCTGAGGATGCTCCGAAAAATCTTGGACCTCATCCCAGAGAAAGCACAGAGAACCGTGGTTCAGGCATTGGTGGTGTCCCGCCTGGACTATGGGAATATTCTCTTTCTGGGGTCACCTAAATATGTTCTTAACAGACTGCAGGTGGTGCAAAACGCGGCAGTCAGACTTTTACGAAAAATCCCTCGGCATGAATCCACTAAGTCAGCTCTGAAATCATTACACTGGCTGCCCGTGCATGCAAGGATCAAGTTTAAAGCGCTATGTATAGCACATAGAGCCCTTAAGGGAAAAGGCCCAACACTACTGAAATCTTTGATCACCCCATACATACCAGACAGAACTCTGAGATCCTCCTCGGAACATCTTGCCACAACAACCAGAATAAGGAGAGCCAGATGGGGGGGAAGATCCTTCTCACATCTGGCTCCGAAATTATGGAACTCAATACCATTAGAGTTAAGAATGACCACGGAGGAACAAACTTTCAGAAAGAAACGAAAGACCTGGCTATTCCCAGGCTGAGAGACATCCGCACCTAGCCCTGGTTCGCAGCGCTGGGAGGCCCATGGGCAGCTATGCGCTTTACAAAATCCATAAACATAAACAAACATAAACATAAACATGTGTTTGCTGTGACCAGGTCACAGGCCAAAATGTCTAACACTGAACAGGCCTTGGATTCTGGAATAATGGACCAAGTGCCCTCCAAGAAGAGGGAGTAGTAGGGTAAAGGCAGTGCCTTCCCCTTGGCTCAGAAGGAAGATCAGTCTCTTCAGGGAGATGATCTCAGTCCTGAGGAAGGAACTGTCCCAGAGGAGCTTGAGCCTGATCAGGTTGAGTTCTTAGGGACAGGGGCCCTTCCAGGGTAGATCTGAGCCAGGAGCAGCAGAGCTGCCCCTCTCTTGAACCCCTCAGACAGCAAGCTGCTGCTGAGGCTGCTGGGAAAGCTAGTGGTCCCCATACAGTGTATTGGGATGATGGACTCTTGTACTCAGAGTGTAGAGACCCCAAGCCTGGTGCCACCAGGAGGTTGGTTATACCTCTGAAGTTCAGGGGATTCCTATTGACCCTAGCCCATGACATTCCCTTAGCAGGTCACCTGGGCCAGAACAAGACTTGGGACAGAATTGTCCCTCACTTTCACTGGCCCCACATGTCTGAAGACACCAAGGAGTTTTGTCGCTCCTGTGTAACCTGCCAGGCCAGTGGCAAGGCAGGTGGCACTACAAAGGCCCCCTGATACCACTACCTGTGGTGGGGTTCCCTTTGAAAGGGTGGGGATTGACATTGTTGGTCCCATGGATCCCCAAACAGCATCTGGGCACAGGTTTATCCTGGTGGTAGTGGATCATGCCACCAGGTACCCAGAGGCTATTCCCTTAGGACCACTACAGCACCTGTGGTGGCAAGAGCCCTCCTGGGAATTTTCTCAAGAGTGGGCTTCCCTAAGGAGGTTGTATCAGACAGGGGTGCTAACTTTATGTCTGGATACTTGAAAGCAATGTGGAAGGAGTGTGGAGTGACTTACAAGTTCACCACACCCTATCACCCACAATGCAATGGTTTAGTTGAGAGGTTCAACAAAACCTTGAAGGGCATGATTAAAGGGCTCCCAGAGAAGCTTAGGCGAAGATGGGACATACTCTTGCCCTGCCTTTTATTTGCATACAGCTAGGTGCCTCAAAAGGGGTTGGCTACAGCCCTTTTGAACTTTTGTTTGGTCACCCTGTCAGGGGTCCATTGTGCTTGGTGAAGGAAGGATGGGAGTTACCTCTCAAGCCCCCAAAGCAAGACATAGTGGACTATGTACTTGGTCTCCGCTCCAGGATGGCTGAGTACATGAAAAGGCAACTACAAACCTTGAGGCTAGCCAGGAACTTCAAAAAGCCTGGCATGACCAAAAGGCTGTACTGACTGTTTACCATCCAGGACAGAAGGTGTGGATGTTGGAGCCAGTGGCCCCAGCAGCTCTCCAAGACAAATGGAGTGGACCCCATACCATTGTTGAACAGAAGGGTGAGGTTACCTACTTAGTAGACCTAGGAACAACCAGGAGTCCCCACAGGGTTCTCCATGTCAACAGATTGAAACCATATGTGGACAGGGCAGACATGGGCTTGCTCATGGCTACTGATGAGGGACAGGAGGAAGAGAGTGACCCACTCCCTGACCTGCTCTCACAAAACCCTGATGATGGGTCAGTGGATGGTGTAGGCTTGGCAGGCAGCCTCACTGCTCAGCAGCAAACTGATTGTAGACAAGTGCTCAATCAGTACAGACATATGTTCTCTCTGACTCCAAGTCAGACCACCTGGTGCACTCATGAAGTGGACACTGGGGACAGTCTGCCTATTAAAAATAAGATTTATAGGCAACCTGACCATGTCAGGGACTGTATCAGGACAGAAGTCCAGAAAATGTTGGATTTGGGAGTTATTGAACCCTCAGATAGCCCTTGGGCTAGGCCAGTGGTCCTTGTGCCAAAACCTCACACCAGTGGTGGGAAAAGAGAGATGAGGTTTTGTGTGGACTACAGGGGTCTCAATGCAGTCACTAGGACTGATGCCCATCCAATACCTAGGGCAGATGAGCTAATAGACACTTTGGCCTCAGCCAAGTATCTAAGCACATTTGACCTGACAGCTGGCTACTGGCAGATCAGACTAGCTGATGATGCAAAGCCAAAGACAGCATTCTCAACCCCTAGTGGGCATTATCAATTTGTGGTAATGCCCTTTGGTCTGAAGAATGCACCTGCCACTTTTCAGAGGTTGGTGAATACAGTCCTTACAGGTCTGGAAGCCTATAGTGCAGCATATCTAGATGATATTGCTGTCTTTAGCTCCACCTGGGAGGATCACCTGGTCCACCTCAGAAATGTTTTGCAGGCCCTGCAGAAAGCAGGCCTGACTATCAAGGCCACAAAGTGCCAGATAGGGCAGAGTCAGGTTGTGTACCTGGGCCACCTTGTGGGTGGAGGCCAGGTTCAACCACTGCAGAGCAAGATCCAGACCATCATGGACTGGACTGCTCCAACTACCCAGACTCAGGTGAGAGCCTTTTTAGGCCTGACTGGGTACTATAGGAGATTTGTCAAGGGGTATGGGTCAATAGTGACACCCCTGAATGACTTAACTTCCAAGAAAATGCCCAAAAAGGTTCAGTGGACAGTTAGCTGTCAAAAGGCATTTGATGACCTAAAGCAGGCCATGTGCACTGCTCCCATTCTACAGAGTCCTGATTACTCCAAGAAGTTCATTGTCCAAACAGATGCATCTGAATTGGGGGTAGGGGCTGTACTGTCACAATTGAATGATGAAGGTCAGGATCAGCCAGTAGCTTTTATTAGCAGAAGGCTGACCCCTAGAGAGAAACGTTGGTCAGCCATTGAGAGGGAGGCCTTTGCTGTGGTCTGGGCTCTGAAGAAGTTGAGGCCATACTTGTTTGGTACTCACTTCCTTGTTCAAACCGACCATAAGCCCCTCTTATGGCTAAAACAAATGAAGGGTGAAAACCCCAAACTGCTTAGGTGGTCCATTTCCCTACACGGGATGGACTTCACATTGGAACATAGACCTGGGAGTAACCATGCCAATGCAGATGGACTCTCTAGGTACTTCCACTTAGAACATGAAGACTTAACTTGGCAAGGTTAGTTTAATGTCCCTACGTTTGGGGGGGGTTGTGTAGGAGAGTAGGATCTGCTTCACATGGGTACCCCCACCTTTTGATGATGCTTCACTGTTTTTCGACCTTAGTCTGGCTGGGGCCCTGCTAATCAGAACCCCAGCCTAGCTGCTTCCTCTCTAAAATGGTTTCCATGTGCCTTAGGCACATCTCTGATTGGAATCTGGAGTGCCCTTGTAAGTCCCTAGTATATGGTATACTATGTACCCAGGGCATAGGTACCTCAGAGGCCTGTCAGGGGCTGAAGCATGTATTGTGCCACCCCTGGAAGGCCAGCCAAAAGGACACCACAGGTCTGCTACTGCAGCCTGGGTAAGGTGGTGCATACACCCCTTACTGTGATATAGGTTACCTATATCACTACATACATACACACATATAAACCTATAAGTCACTCCTATGGCAGGCCTTGTCAATCCTGAAGGCAGAGTGCTTGGTTCCTATGTGAGAGGGTGCCCCTGCATGAGCAGAGCCCCTCTGCAGCGTTCGGAGACCCTTCTCTGATGCTGTTTGTAGTGCAGCCTGACCATATACCCTCGCTGGGTGAGTCCCTCAGACCTTGCTGGTCTGCACCACCGTCCTTCTTCTATTTCCACGAGACTTGCTGTTGCTAAGGCTTGTTGGGTCTAATCCGGTCGTCGACATCCCTGCAATCGACAAACGTTGTGGGACAGCTCGAATCCAGCTCCTGGTCACCGTTGACGCCTCCTGGACCTCGTGGCTGAAGAGTCAAGACAACCGTCAACCTACCTGAAGCACCCGACATCGGTGGGCATCCGCTCATTGCCTTCCTGGTCACTGGCTAGTGACCCAGACTCTGTCCCCTCTGCTTTCAGGTTCTTCAGATCTTCGATCCACCTTTGGATCCACCCGAACACTTTCGACTTGGCTGCCAGCAGCACTTTGCAGCAGATCGCCATTGAAAACGACGACGAAACCCGACCCCGAAAGACACCTATGCACCCGGCTTCCTGGGTGAGGTAACTCGAGTACTCCGGTGCTCCCGTGGGTATAGACTCTAGAACACCCCAGTTCTAAAGGGGTTTGCTCCAAGTCCTCCTCTAAGTGTCCCTTTTCTTTAAAATTCCAACCGCGACTTTCCCCATAGAAGTCAACGGCGATTGGCGGCTGTGTTCTCACACTGCACGCGTCCCCCGTGGCTCCCCTGTGTCACTACCTTGGGTGGTTCCTTGTGGTCCAAGCACTTCTACAGGCTCTAGGCCTTGTGTCTAGCTTAGTCGTGGTTCTTATACCACTTTATTGGTATATGGTTTGGTACGCCCCTAGGGCTCAAACGTGTATTTGTGCTATTACTGTTGATAACTTATGTACTTTGAACTCTAGCCTCATAAAGAGACTAGAGGGGTGTGTTTAGCAATAAATACATATATTTTGAATATATACCTGGTGTGGTCCTCTTTCATTTGGTCACTCAAGAGATTATAGACTGGTAAAACAAGCTGCTTTACATTCCTTCAAGACTTAGCCTGAAGGCTGCTCTCCATAGCTACCACTAGGATAGCTTTCAATAAAGGTTGTCTTAAACCTATCTCCAATAAGGGGTTGTTTGGACTGGTGGAAGGTGCCCACTATAAGTAGTGGACAGCATATACCAGGCCAACTTCTCACACAGGGGTGCAGAAAGAAGCAAGTGAGGTGCAGAAAGAGGCAAGAGAGGTGCAGAAAAAGGCTAGAGAGGTGCAGAAACAGGCAAGAGAAGTGTAGAAAGAGGCAAGAGAGGTGCAGAAGGAGGCAAGAAAACTGCAGAAAGAGGCAAGAGAGTTGCAGAAAGAGGCAAGTGAGGTGCAGAAGGAGGCAAGAGAACTGCAGAAAGAGGCAAGAGAGTTGCAGAAACAGGCAAAAGGGGGGGCAGAAAGAGGGACAAGGTGGGCATACTGAGGCAAGAGAGGTGCAGAAAGAGGAAAGAGGGGTGCAGAAAGAGGCAAGCAGGGTGCAGAAAGAAGCAACAGGGGTGCTGAGAGAAGCAAGAGAAGTGCAGAAGAAGCAACAGAGGTGCAGAAAGAGGCAAGAGGGGTGCAGAAAGAGGCAAGAGACGTGCAGAAAGAGGCAAGAGAGGTACAGAAAGAAGCAACAGAGGTAGAAAGAAGCAAGAGAACTGTAGAAAGGGAGAAGAGAGGTGCAGAAGAAGGCAAGAGAGGTACAGAGAGAAGCAAGAGAGGTGCAGAAACAAGGAAGAGAAATGCAGAAAGAAGCAACAGATGTGCAGAAAGAGGCAAGAGGCGTGCAGAAAGAGGCAAGAGAAGTGCAGAAAGAACCAATGGAGGTGTGAAAAGAGTCAATAGAAGTGCAGAAAGAGGACGGAGAAGTGCAGAAAGAAGCAAGAGAAGCGCAGAAAGAAGCAAGAGAAGAGCAGAAAGAACTAACAGAGGTGTAGAAAGAGGCAAGAGGAGTGCAGAAAGAGGCAAGAGAAGTGCAGAAAGAAGCAACAGAGGTGCAGAAAGAGGCAAGAGAACTGACGAAAGAGGGAACAGGGGTGCAGAAAGAGGCAAAAGAGGTGCAGAAAGAGGGTAGAGGGGTGCAGAAACAAGAAAGAGAGGTGCCGAAAGAGGCAAGAGAGGTGCAGAAAAAGGCAAGAGAGGTGCAGAAACCGGCAAGAGAAGTGTAGAAAGAGGCAAGAGAGGCACAGAAGGAGGCAAGAGAACTGCAGAAAGAGGCAAAAGAGTTGCAGAAAGAGGCAAGTGAGGTGCAGAAGGAGGCAAAAGAACTGCAGAAAGAGGCAAGAGAGGTGCATAAAGAGGCAAGAAATGTACAGAATGAAGCAACAGAGGTAGAAAGAGGCAAGAGAACTATAGAAAGAGGGAAAAGAGGTGCAGAAGAAGGCAAGAGAGGTACAGAAAGAAGCAAGAGAGGTGCAGAAACAAGCAAGAGTAGTGCAGAAAGAAACAACAGACGTGCAGAAAGAGGCAAGAGGGGTGCAGAAAGAGGCAAGAGAAGTACAGAAAGAACCAACAGAGGTGCCAAAAGAGGCAATAGAAGTACAGAAAGAGGACGGAGAAGTGCAGAAAGAAGCAAGAGAAGTGCAGAAAGAAGCAAGAGAAGAGCAGAAAGAACTAACAGAGGTGTAGAAAGAGGCAAGAGGAGTGCAGAAAGATGCAAGAGAAGTGCAGAAAGAAGCAACAGAGGTGCAGTAAGAGGCAAGAGAACTGCAGAAAGAGGGAACAGGGGTGCAGAAAGAGGCAAAAGAGGTGCAGAAAGAGGCAAGAGAGGTGCAGAAAAAGGCAAGAGAGGTGCAGAAACAGGCAAGAGAAGTGTAGAAAGAGGCAAGAGAAGTGCAGAAGGAGGCAAGAGAACTGCAGAAATAGGCAAGAGAGTTGCAGAAAGAGGCAAGTGAGGTGCAGAAGGAGGCAAGAGAACTGCAGAAAGAGGCAAGAGAGTTGCAGAAACAGGCAAAAGGGGTGCAGAAAGAGGGACAAGGAGGGCATACTGAGGCAAGAGAGGTGCAGAGAGAGGAAAGAGGGGTGCAGAAAGAGGCAAGCGGGGTGCAGAAAGAAGCAACAGGGGTGCAGATAGAAGCAAGAGAAGTGCAGAAAGAAGCAACAGAGGTGCAGAAAGAGGCAAGAGTGGTGCAGAAAGAGGCAAGAGAAGTACAGAAAGAAGGAACAGAGGTGCAGAAAGAGGCAAGAGAAGTGTAGAAAGAGGCGAGAGAGGTATAGAAACAGGCAGGAGAGGTGCAGAAAGAGGGAACAGGGGTGCAGAAAGAGGCAAGAGAACTGCAGAAAGAGGGAACAGGGGTGCAGAAAGAGGCAAGAGAGGTGCAGAAAGAGGGAAGAGGGGTGCAGAAAGAGGCAAGAGGGGTGCAGAAAATGCAAGAGAGGCATAGAAAGAAGCAAGAGAAGTGCAGAAAGAACCACCAGAGGTGCAGAAAGAGGCAAGAGGGTGCAGAAAGAGGCAAGAGAAGTGGAGAAAGAACCAACCGAGGTGCAGAAAGAGGCAAGAGAGGTGCAGAAAGAGGCAAGAGAGGTACAGAAACAGGCAAGAGAGGTGCAGGCAGAGGGAACAGGGTCGCAGAAAGAGGCAAGAAAGGTACAGAAAGAAGCAACAGAGGTAGAAAGAGGCAAGAGAACTGTAGAAAGGGGGAAGAGAGGTGCAGAAGAAGGCAAGAGAGGTACAGAAAGAAGCAAGAGAGGTGCAGAAACAAGCAAGAGAAGTGCAGAAAGAAGCAACAGACGTGCAGAAAGAGGCAAGAGGGGTGCAGAAAGAGGCAAGAGAAGTGCAGAAAGAACCAACAGAGGTGCCGAAAGAGGCAATAGAAGTACAGAAAGAGGACGGAGAAGTGCAGAAAGAAGCAAGAGAAGCGCAGAAAGAGGCAAGAGAGTTGCAGAAAGAGGGAACAGGGGTGCAGAAAGTAGCAAGTGAGGTGCAGTAAGAGGCAAGAGAGGTGCAGAAAAAGGCAAGAGAGGTGCAGAAACAGGCAAGAGAACTGTAGAAAGAGGTAAGACAGGTGCAGAAGGAGGCAAGAGAACTGCAGAAAGAGGCAAGAGAGTTGCAGAAAGAGGCATGTGAGGTGCAGAAGGAGGCAAGGGAACTGCAGAAAGAGGCAAAAGGGGTGCTGAAAGAGTCAAAAGGGGGGCAGAAAGAGGGAAAAGGTGGGCAGACTGAGGCAAAAGAGGTGCAGAATGAGGAAAGAGGGGTGCAGAAAGAGGCAAGCGGGGTGCAGAAAAAGCAACAGGGGTGCAGAGAGAAGCAAGAGAAGTGCAGAAAGAAGCAACAGAGGTGCAGACAGAGGCAAGAGGGGTGCTGAAAGAGGCAAGAGGAGTGCAGAAAGAGGGAACAGGGGTGCAGAAAGAGGCAAGAGAACTGCAGAAAGAGGGAACAGGGGTGCAGAAAGAGGCAAGAGAGGTGCAGAAAGAGGGAAGAGGGGTGCAGAAAGAGGCAAGAGGGGTGCAGAAAAATGCAAGAGAGGCATAGAAAGAAGCAAGAGAAGTGCAGAAAGAACCACCAGAGGTGCAGAAAGAGGCAAGAGGGGTGCAGAAAGAGGCAAGAGAAGTGGAGAAAGAACCAACCGAGGTGCAGAAAGAGGCAAGAGAGGTGCAGAAAGAGTCAAGAGAGGTACAGAAACAGGCAAGAGAGGTGCAGGCAGAGGGAACAGGGTCGCAGAAAGAGGCACGAGAGGTGCAGTAAGAGGCAAGAGAGGTACAGAAAGAAGCAACAGAGGTAGAAAGAGGCAAGAGAACTGTAGAACGGGGGAAGAGAGGTGCAGAAGAAGGCAAGAGAGGTACAGAAAGAAGCAAGAGAGGTGCAGAAACAAGCAAGAGAAGTGCAGAAAGAAGCAAAAGACGTGCAGAAAGAGGCAAGAGGGGTGCAGAAAGAGGCAAGAG
Source organism: Calotriton arnoldi (assembly GCA_963921515.1). Classification (NCBI taxonomy): domain Eukaryota; kingdom Metazoa; phylum Chordata; class Amphibia; order Caudata; family Salamandridae; genus Calotriton; species Calotriton arnoldi. Next base: position 51,270 of record CAWUFW010023863.1, on the reverse strand, counting down.
AAGTGCAGAAAGAACCAACAGAGGTGCCGAAAGAGGCAATAGAAGTACAGAAAGAGGACGGAAAAGTACAGAAAGAAGCAAGAGAAGTGCAGAAAGAAGCAAGAGAAGAGCAGAAAGAACCAACAGAGGTGTAGAAAGAGGCAAGAGGAGTGCAGAAAGAGGCAAAAGAAGTGCAGAAAGAAGCAACAGAGGTGCAGAAAGAGGCAAGAGAACTGCAGAAAGAGGGAACAGGGATGCAGAAAGAGGCAAAGGAGGTGCAGAAAGAGGGAAGAGGGGTGAAGAAAGAAGCAAGTGAGGTGCAGAAAGAGGCAAGAGAGGTGCAGAAAAAGGCAAGAGAGGTGCAGAAACAGGCAACAGAAGTGTAGAAAGAGGCAAGACAGGTGCAGAAGGAGGCAAGAGAACTGCAGAAAGAGGCAAGAGAGTTGCAGAAAGAGGCAAGTGAGGTGCAGAAGGAGGCAAGAGAACTGCAGAAAGAGGCAAAAGGGGTGCTGAAAGAGGCAAAAGGGGAGCAGAAAGTGGGAAAAGGTGGGCAGACTGAGGCAAGAGAGGTGCAGAATGAGGAAAGAGGGGTGCAGAAAGAGGCAAGCGGGGTGCAGAAAGAAGCAACAGGGGTGCAGAGAGAAGCAAGAGAAGTGCAGAAAGAAGCAACAGAGGTGCAGACAGAGGCAAGAGGGGTGCTGAAAGAGGCAAGAGGAGTGTAGAAAGAAGCAAAAGAGGTGCAGAAAGAAGCAAGAGAAGTGTAGAAAGAGGCGAGAGAAGTACAGAAACAGGCAGGAGAGGTGCAGAAAGAGGGAACAGGGGTGCAGTAAGAGGCAAGGGAACTGCAGAAAGAGGGAAGAGGGGTGCAGAAAGAGGCAAGAGAGGTGCAGAGAGAGGGAAGAGGGGTGCAGAAAGAGGCAAGAGGGGTGCAGAAAAATGCAAGAGAGGCGTAGAAAGAAGCAAGAGAAGTGCAGAAAGAACCACCAGAGGTGCAGAAAGAGGCAAGATGGGTGCAGAAAGAGGCAAGAGAAGTGGAGAAAGAACCAACAGAGGTGCAGAAAGAGGCAAGAGAGGTGCAGAAAGACGCAAGAGAGGTACAGAAACAGCAAGAGAGGTGCAGGCAGAGGGAACAGGGGTGCAGAAAGAGGCAAGAGAGGTGCAAAAGAGGGAAGAGGGTGCAGAAACAGGCAAGAGAGGTGCAGAAAAAGCAACAGAGGTGCAGAAAGAGGCAAGAGAAGTGATGAAAGAGACAAGAGAGTTGGAGAAACAGGCAAAAGAAGTGCAGAAAGAGGCAAAAGAAGTGCAGAAAGAAGCAAAAGAAGTGATAAAACAGACAAGAGAGGTGCAGAAAGAAACAAGAAAGGTGCAGAAAAAATGAAGAGAAGTGCAGAAAGAGGCAAGACAGGTGCAGAAAGAGGCAGGAGAGTTACAGAAAGAGGCAAGTGAAGTGCAGACAGAGGCAAGAAGGGTGCAGAAAGAGGCAAGAGAGGTGCAGAAAGAGGGAAGAGGGGTGCAGAAAGAGGCAAGAGGGGTGCAGGCAAAAGCAAGAGAGGTGTAGAAAGAAGCAAGAGAGGTGCAGAAAGAACCACCAGAGGTGCAGAAAGAGGCAAGAGAAATGCTGAAAGAAGTAACAGAAATGCAGAAAGAGAGAAGTGCAGAAAGAAACAACAGGGGTGTAGAAAGAGGCAAGAGAAGTACAGAAAGAGGCAAAGAGGTACAGAAAGAGACAACAGAGGTGAACAAAGAGACAAGAGAGGTGCAGAAAGAGGGAAGACGAGTGCAGAAAGAGGCAACAGGGGTGCGGAAAGAAGCAAGACAGGAGCAGAAAGAGCAAGAGAAGAGCAGAAAGAGCAAGAGAAGAGCAGAAAGAAGCAACAGAGGTGCAGAAAGAGGCAAGAGAAGTCCAGAAAGAAGCAAATGAAATGTAGAAAGAGGCAAGAGAAGTGCAGAAAAAGGCAAGAGACGTGCAGAAAGAAGCAAGAGAAACACAAAAAGAGGCATGAGAAGTGCAGAAAGAGACAAGAGATGCGCAGAAAAAGGCAAGACAGGTGCAGAAAGAGGCAAGAGAACTGCAGAAAGAACCAACAAAGGTACAGACAGAGGCAAGAGGGGTGCTGAAAGAGGCAAGAGAAGTGTAGAAAGAAGCAACAGAGGTATAGAAAGAGGCAAGAGAACTGTAGAAAGAGGGAAGAGAGATACAGAAGAAGGCAAGAGAGGTGCAGAAAGAAGCAAGAGAGGTGCAGAAACAAGCAAGAGAAGTGCAGAAACAAGCAACAGAGGTGCAGAAAGAGGCAAGAGGGCTGCAGAAAGTGCAAGAGAAGAGCAGAAAGAACCAACAGAGGTACAGAAAGAGGCAATAGAAGTGCAGAAAGAGGCCGGAGAAGTGCATAAAGAAGCAAGAGAGGTGCAGAAAGAGGCAAGAGGAGTGCAGAAAGAGGCAAGAGATGTGCAGAAAGAAGCAAGAGAGGTGCAGAAAGAGGAAAGAGAACTGCAGAAGGAGGGAACAGGGGTGAAGAAAGAGGCAAGAGAGGTGCAGAAAGAGGGAAGGGGGTACAGAAAGAAGCAAGTGAGGTGCAGAAACAAGCAAAAGTAGAGCAGAAAGAACCAACAGAGGTGTAGAAAGAGGCAAGAGGAGTGCAGAAAGAGGCAAGAGATGTGCAGAAAGAAGCAAGAGAGGTGCATAAAGAGGAAAGAGAACTGCAGAAAGAGGGAACAGGGGTGCAGAAAGAGGCAAGAGAGGTGCAGAAAGAGGGAAGGGGGTGCAGAAAGAAGCAAGTGAGGTGCAGAAACAGGCAAGAGAAGTGCAGAAAAAGGCAAGAGAGGTGCAGAAACAGGCAAGAGAAGTGTAGAAAGAGGCAAGAGAGGTGCAGAAGGAGGGAAGAGAACTGCAGAAAGAGGCAAGAGAGTTGCAGAAACAGGCAAAAGGGGTTCAGCACGAGGGAAAAGGTGGGCAGACTGAGGTAAGAGAGGTGCAGAAAGAGGAACGAGGGGTGCAGAATGAGGCAAGAGGGGTGCAGAAAGAAGCAACAGAGGGGCAGAAAGAAGCAAGAGAAGTGCAGAAAGAAGCAACAGAGGTGCAGAAAGAGGCAAGATGGTTGCAGAAAGAGGCAAGAGAAGTCCAGAAAGAAGCAGAAGAAATGTAGAAAGAGGCAAGAGAAGTACAGAAAAAGGCAAGAGAAGTGCAGAAAGAAGCAAGAGAAGTGCAGAAAGAGGCAAGAGAAGTGCAGCAAGAGGTAAGAGGGGTGCAGAAAGAAGCAACAGAGGTGCAGAAAGACGCAAGATGATTGCAGAAAGAGGCAAGAGAAGTCCAGAAAGAAGCAAGAGAAATGTAGAAAGAGGCAAGAGAAGTACAGAAAATGGCAAGAGAAGTGCAGAAAGAAGCAAGAGAAGCGCAGAAAGAGGCAAGAGAAGTGCAGAGAGAGGCATGAGAAATGTAGAAAGAGGCAAGAGATGCGCAGAAAAAGGCAAGACAGGAACAGTAAGAGGCAAGAGAACTGCAGAAAGAACCAACAGAGGTGCAGACAGAGGCAAGAGGGGTGCTGAAAGAGGCAAGAGAATTGCATAAAGAAGCAACAGAGGTATAGAAAGAGGCAAGAGGGGTGCAGAAAGAGGCAAGAGAAGTGCAGAAAGAACCAACAGAGGTGCAGAAAGAGGCAAGAGAAGTGCAGAAAGTGGCCAGAGAAGTGCAGGAAGAAGCAAGAGAAGTGCAGAAAGAAGCAAGAGAAGAGCAGAAAGAACCAACAGAGGTGTAGAAAAAGGCACAAGGAGTGCAGAAAGAGGCAAGAGGGGTACAGAAAAAAGCAAGAGAGGTGTAGAAGGAAGCAAGAGAAGTACAGACAGAACCACCAGAGGTGCAGAAAGAGGCAAGGGGGGTTCAGAAAGAGGCAAGAGAAGTGCAGAAATAACCAACAGAGGTGCAGAAAGAGGCAAGAGAGGTGCAGAAAGAAGCAAGAGAGGTGCAGAAACAAGCAAGAGATGTGCAGAAAGAAGCAACAGAGGTGCAGAAAGAGGCAAGAGGGGTGCAGAAAGAGGTAAGAGAAGTGCAGAAAGAACCAACAGAGGTGCAGAAAGAGGCAATAGAAGTGCAGAAAGTGGCCGGAGAAGTGCAGAAAGAAGCAAGAGAAGAGCAGAAAGAACCAACAGAGGTGTAGAAAGAGGCAAGAGGAGTGCAGAAAAAAAGCAAGAGAGGTGTAGAAAGAAGCAAGAGAAGTACAGAAAGAACCACCAGAGGTGCAGAAAGAGGCATGAGGGGAGCAGAAAGAGGCACGAGAAGTGCTGAAATAACCAACAGAGGTGCAGAAAGAGGCAAGAGAAGTACAGAAAGAAGCAAGAGAAGCGCAGAAAGAAGCAAGAGAAGAGCAGAAAGAACCAACAGAGGTGTAGAAAGAGGCAAGAGGAGTGCAGAAAGAGTCAAGAGATGTGCAGAAAGAAGCAACAGAGGTACAGAAAGAGGCAAGAGAACTGCAGAAAGAGGGAACAGAGGTGCAGAAAGAGGCAAGAGAGGTGCAGAAAGAGGCAAGAGAACTGCAGAAAGAGGGAACAGGGGTGCAGAAAGAGGCAAGAGAGGTGCAGAAAAAGGCAAGAGAGGTATAGAAACAGGCAAGAGAAGTGTAGAATGAGGCAAGATAGGTGCAGAAGGAGGCAAGAGAATTGCAGAAAGAAGGAAGAAAGTTGCAGAAAGAGGCAAGTGAGGTGCATAAGGAGGCAATAGAACTGCAGAAGGAGACAAGAGAGTTGCAGAAACAGGCAAAAGGGGTGCAGAAAGAGGGAAAAGGTGGGCAGACTGAGGCAAGAGAGGTGCAGAAAGAGGAAAGAGGGGTGCAGAAAGAGGCACGAGGGGTGCAGAAAGAAGCAACAGAGGTGCAGAAAGAAGCAAGAGAAGTGCAGAAAGAAGCAACAGAGGTGCAGAAAGTGGCAAGAGGCGTGCAGAAAGAGGCAGGAGAAGTGCAAAAGAAGCAACAGAGGTGCAGAAAGAGGCAAGAGAACTGCAGAAAGAGGGAACAGGGGTGCAGAAAGAGGCAAGAGAGGTGCAGAAAGAGGGAAGGGGGTGCAGAAAGAAGCAACTGCGGTGCAGAAAGAGGCAAGAGAGGTGCAGAAAAAGGCAAGAGAGGTGCAGAAACAGGCAAGAGAAGTGTAGAAAGAGGCATGAGAGGTGCAGAAGGAGGCAGGAGAACTGCAGAAAGAGGCAAGAGAATTGCAGAAGGAGGCAAGTGAGGTGCAGAAGAGGGCAAGAGAACTGCAAAAAGAGGCAAGAGAGTTGCAGAAACAGGCAAAAGGGGTGCAGAAAGAGGGAAAATGTGGGCAGACTGAGGGAAGAGAGGTGCAGAAATAGGACAGAGGGGTGCAGAAAGAGGCAAGAGGGGTGCAGAAAGAAGCAACAGAGGTGCAGAAAGAAGCAAGAGAAGTGCAGAAAGAAGCAACAGAGGTGCAGAAAGTGGCGAGAGGCGTGCAGAAAGAGGCAGGAGAAGTGCAAAAGAAGCAACAGAGGTGCAGAAAGAGGCAAGATGGTTGCAGAAAGAGGCAAGAGAAGTCCAGAAAGAAGCAAAAGAAATGTAGAAAGAGGCAATAGAAGTACAGAAAAAGGCAAGAGAAGTGCAGAAAGAAGCAAGAGAAGTGCAGAAAGAGGCAAGAGAAGTGCAGCAAGAGGTAAGAGGGGTGCAGAAAAAAGCAACAGAGGTGCAGAAAGAGGCAAGATGGTTGCTGAAAGAGGCAAGAGAAGTGCAGAAAGAAGCAAGAGAGGTGCAGAAACAAGCAAGAGAAGTGCAGAAATAACCAACAGAGGTGCAGAAAGAGGCAATAGAAGTGCAGAAAGTGGCCGGAGAAATGCAGAAAGAAGCAAGAGAAGAGCAGAAAGAACCAACAGAGGTGTAGAAAGAGGCAAGAGGAGTGCAGAAAGAGGCAAGAGGGGTGCAGAAAAAAGCAAGAGAGGTGTAGAAATAAGCAAGAGAAGTACAGAAAGAGGCCGAAGAAGTGCAGAAAGAAGCAAGAGAAGCACAGAAAGAAGCAAGAGAAGCGCAGAAAGAACCAACAGAGGTGTAGAAAGAGGCAATAGGAGTGCAGAAAGAGGCAAGAGATGTGCAGAAAGAAGCAACAGAGGTGCAGAAAGAGGGAAGAGAACTGCAGAAAGAGGGAACAGGGGTGAAGAAAGAGGCAAGAGAGGTGCAGAAAGCGGGAAGGGGGGTGCAGAAAGAAGCAAGTGAGGTGCAGAAAGAGGCAAAAGACGTGCAGAAAAAGGCACGAGAGGTGCAGAAAAAGGCAAGAGATGTGCAGAAACTGGCAAGAGAAGTGTAGAAAGAGGCATGAGAGGTGCAGAAGGAGGCAAGAGAACTGCAGAAAGAGGCAAGAGAGTTGCAGAAAGAGGAAAGAGGGGTGCAGAAAGAGGCAAGAGGGGTACAGAAAGGAGCAACAGAGGTGCAGAAAGAAGCAAGAGGTATGCAGAAAGAGGCAGGAGAAGTGCAGAAAGAAGCAACAGAGGTACAGAAAGAGGCAAGATGGTTGCAGAAAGAGGCAAGAGAAGTCCAGAAAGAAGCAAAAGAAATGTAGAAAGAGGCAAGAGAAGTACAGAAAAAGGCAAGAGAAGTGCAGAAAGAAGCAAGAGAAGTGCAGCAAGAGGCAAGAGAAGTGCAGCAAGAGGTAAGAGGGGTGCAGAAAGAAGCAGCGGAGGTGCAGAAAGAGGCAAGATGGTTGCAGAAAGACGCAAGAGAAGTCCAGAAAGAAGCAAGAGAAATGTAGAAAAAGGCAAGAGAAGTACAGAAAAAGGCAAGAGAAGTGCAGAAAGAAGCAAGAGAAGCACAGAAAGAGGCAAGAGAAGTGCAGAAAGAGGCATGAGAAGTACAGAAAGAGGCAAGAGATGCACAGAAAAAGGCAAGACAGGTACAGAAAGAGGCAAGAGAACTACAGAAAGAACCAACAGAGGTGCAGACAGAGGCAAGAGGGGTGCTGAAAGAGGCAAGAGAAGTGCAGAAAGAAGCAACAGAGGTCTAGAAAGAGGGAAGAGAACTGTAGAAAGAGGATAGAGAGGTACAGAAGTAGGCAAGAGAGGTACAGAAAGAAGCAAAAGAGGTGCAGAAACAAGCAAGAGAAGTGCAGAAAGAAGCAACAGAGGTGCAGAAAGAAGCAACAGAGGTGCAGAAAGAGGCAAGAGGGGTGCAGAAAGAGGCAAGAGAAGTGCAGAAATAACCAACAGGGGTGCAGAAAGAGGCAATAGAAGTGCAGAAAGTGGCCGGAGAAGTGGAGAAAGAAGCAAGATAAGCGCAAAAAGAAGCAAGAGAAGAGCAGAAAGAACCAACAGAGGTGTAGAAAGAGGCAAGAGGAGTGCAGAAAGAGGCAAGAGGGGTGCAGAAAAAAGCAAGAGAGGTGTAGAAATAAGCAAGAGAAGTACAGAAAGAAGCACCAGAGGTGCAGAAAGAGGCAAGAGGGGTGCAGAAAGAGGCAAGAGAAGTGCAGAAATAACCAACAGAGGTGCAGAAAGAGGCAAGAGAAGTGCAGAAAGAGGCCAGAGAAGTACAGAAAGAAGCAAGAGAAGCACAGAAAGAAGCAAGAGAAGAGAAGAAAGAACCAACAGAGGTGTAGAAAGAGGCAATAGGAGCGCAGAAAGAGGCAAGAGATGTGCAGAAAGAAGCAACACAGGTGCAGAAAGAGGCAAGAGAACTGCAGAAAGAGGGAACAGGGGTGAAGAAAGAGGCAAGAGAGGTGCAGAAAGAGGAAAGGGGGGTGCAGAAAGAAGCAAGTGAGGTGCAGAAAGAGGCAAAAAACATGCAGAAAAAGGCACGAGAGGTGCAGAAAAAGGCAAGAGATGTGCAGAAACAGGCAAGAGAAGTGTAGAAAGAGGCAAGAGAGGTGCAGAAGGAGGCAAGAGAACTGCAGAAAGAGGCAAGAGAGTTGCAGAAAGAGGCAAGTGAGGTGCAGAAGGAGGCAAGAGAACTGCAGAAAGAGGCAAGAGAGTTGCAGAAACAGGCAAAAGGGGTGCATAAAGAGGGAAAAGGTGGGCAGACTGAGGCAAGAGAGGTGCAGAAAGAGGAAAGAGGGGTGCAGAAAGAGGCAAGAGGGGTACAGAAAGAAGCAACAGAGGTGCAGAAAGAAGCAAGAGAAGTGCAGAAAGAAGCAAAAGAGGTGCAGAAAGAGGCAAGATGGGTGCAGAAAGAGGCAGGAGAAGTGTAGAAAGAAGCAACAGAGGTGCAGAAAGAGGCAAGATGGTTGCAGAAAGAGGCAAGAGAAGTCCAGAAAGAAGCAAAGGAAATGTAGAAAGAGGCAAGAGAAGTACAGAAAAAGGCAAGAGAAGTGCAGAAAGAAGCAAGAGAAGCACAGAAAGAGGCAAGAGAAGTGCAGAAAGAGGCATGAGAAGTACAGAAAGAGGCAAGAGATGCACAGAAAAAGGCAAGACAGGTACAGAAAGAGGCAAGAGAACGACAGAAAGAACCAACAGAGGTGCTGACAGAGGCAAGAGGGGTGCTGAAAGAGGCAAGAGAAGTGCAGAAAGAAGCAAGAGAGGTCTAGAAAGAGGGAAGAGAACTGTAGAAAGGGGATATAGAGGTGCAGAAGAAGGCAAGAGAGGTGCAGAAAGAAGCAAGAGAGGTATAGAAACAAGCAAGAGAAGTGCAGAAAGAAGCAACAGAGGTGCAGAAAGAGGCAAGAGGGGTGCAGAAAGAGGCAAGAGAAGTGCAGAAAGAACCAGCAGAGGTGCAGAAAGAGGCAATAGAAGTGCAGAAAGTGGCCAGAGAAGTGCAGAAAGAAGCAAGAGAAGCACAGAAAGAAGCAAGAGAAGTACAGAAAGAACCACCAGAGGTTCAGAAAGAGGCAAGAGAAGTGCAGAAATAACCAACAGAGGTGCAGAAAGAGGCAAGAGAGGTACAGAAAGAGGCAAGAGAGGTACAGAAACAGGCAAGAGATGTGCATACAAAGGGAAGAGGGGTGCAGAAAGATGCAAGAGAGGTGCAGAAAGAGGGAAGAGGGGTGCAGAAAGAGGCAAGAGAGGTGCAGAAAGAAGCATGGGGTTTCAGTAAGAAGCAAGAGAAGTGATGAAAGAGACAAGAGAGTTGCAGAAACAGGTAAAAGAAGTGCAGAAAGAGGCAAGAGAAGTGCTGAAAGAAGCAACAGAGGTGCAAAAAGAAGCAAGAGAACTGATAAAACAGACAAGAGAGTTGCAGAAATAAACAAGAAAGGTGCAAAAAAAGGGAATAGAAGTGCAGAAAGAGGCAAGACAGGTGCAGAAAGAGGCAGGAGAGGTGCAGAAAGAGGCAAGTGAGGTGCAGACAGAGGCAAGTGAGGTGCAGACAGAGGCAAGAATGGTGCAGAAAGAGAGAAGAGAAGTGCAGAAAGAGGGAAGAGAAGTACAGAAAGAGGGAAGAGATGTGCAGAAAGAGGGAAGGGGGTACAGAAAGAGGCACGAGTGGTTCAGAAAGAAGCAACAGAGGTGCAGAAAGAGGCAAGAGAAGTGTAGAAAAAAACAACAGTGGTGCAGAAAGAGTCACGAGAGGTGCAGAAAGAAGCAAGAGAAGTGCATAAAGAAGCAACAGAGGTGCAGAAAGAGGGAAGGATGGTGGAGAAAGAGGCAAGACAAGTGCATAAAGAAGCAACAGAGGTGCAGAAAGAGGGAACAGGGGTGGAGAAATAGACAAGAGAAGTGCAGAAACCAGCAACAGAGATGCACAAAGTGGTAAGAGGGGTGGAGAAAGAGGCAAAAGGGGAGCAGAAAGAAGCAGGAGAGGTGCAGAAAGAAGCAGGAGAAGTGCAGAAAGAAGGAACAGAGGTGCAGAAAGAGGCAAGAAAGGTGCAGAAGAGGGAAAAGGAGTGCAGAAAGAGGCACGAGGGTTTCAGAAAGAAGAAAGCGAAGTGCAGAAAGAAGCAACAGAGGTGTAGAAAGAGGGAAGAGGGGTGCAGAACGAGGCAAGAGAAATGCACAAAGAAGCAACAAAGGTGCAGAAGGAGGCAAGAGAACTGCAGAAAGAGGCAAGAAAGTTGCACAAACAGGCAAACAAGGTGCAGAAAGATGGAACCGGGGTGCAGACAGAGGCAAGAGAGGTGCAGAAAAAGGGAAGAGGGGTTCAGAAATTTGCAAGAGAGGTGCCGAAAGAAGCAACAGGAGTGAAAAAAGAACCAACAGAGGTGTAGAAAGAGGCAAGAGGAGTGCAGAAAGAGGCAAGGGAAGTGCAGAAAGAAGCAACAGAGGTGCAGAAAGAGGCAAGAGAACTGCAGAAAGAGGGAACAGGGGTGCAGAAAGAAGCAAGAGAGATGCAGAAAGAGGGAATGGGGACAGAAAGAGGCAAGAGGGGTGCAGAAAAAACCACCAGAGTTGCAGAAAGAGGCAAGAGGGGTGCAGAAAGAGGCAAGAGAGGTATAGAAACAGGCAAGAGAGGTGCAGACAGAGGGAACAGGGGTGCAGAAAGAGGCAAGAGAGGTACAGAAAGAGGCAAGAGAAGTGCTGAAAGAAGCAACAGAGGTGCAGAAAGAAGCAAGAGAAGTGATAAAACAGACAAGAGAGTTGCAGAAAGAAACAAGAAAGGTGCAAAAAAAGGAAGAGAAGTGCAGAAAGAGGCAAGACAGGGGCAGAAAGAGGGAAGAGGGGTTCAGAAATTTGCAAGAGAGGTGCCAAAAGAAGCAACAGGAGTGAAAAAAGAACCAACAGAGGTGTAGAAAGAGGCAAGAGGAGTGCAGAAAGAGGCAAGGGAAGTGCAGAAAGAAGCAACAGAGGTGCAGAAAGAGGCAAGAGAACTGCAGAAAGAGGGAAAAGGGGTGCAGAAAGAAGCAAGAGAGATGCAGAAAGAGGGAATGAGGGACAGAAAGAGGCAAGAGGGGTGCAGAAAGAACCACCAGAGTTGCAGAAAGAGGCAAGAGGGGTGCAGAAAGAGGCAAGAGAGGTATAGAAACAGGCAAGAGAGGTGCAGACAGAGGGAACAGAGGTGCAGAAAGAGGCAAGAGAGGTGCCGAAACAGGCAAGAGAATTGCTGAAAGAAGCAACAGAGGTGCAGAAAGAAGCAAGAGAAGTGATAAAACAGACAAGAGAGTTGCAGAAAGAAACAAGAAAGGTGCAAAAAAAGGAAGAGAAGTGCAGAAAGAGGCAAGAGCAGGGGCAGAAAGAGGCAGGAGAGGTGCAGAAAGAGGCAAGTGAGGTGCAGACAGAGGCAAGTGAGGTGCAGACAGAGGCAAGAGGGGTGCAGAAAGAGAGAAGAAAAGTGCAGAAAGAGGGAAGAGAAGTACAGAAAGAGGGAAGAGATGTGCAGAAAGAGGGAAGGGGGTACAGAAAGAGGCACGAGTGGTACAGAAAGAAGCAACAGAGGTGCAGAAAGAGGCAAGAGAAGTGTAGAAAAAAACAACAGTGGTGCAGAAAGAGTCACAAGGGGTGCAGAAAGAGTCACGAGAGGTGCAGAAAGAAGCAAGAGAAGTGCATAAAGAAGCAACAGAGGTGCAGAAAGAGGGAAGGATGGTGGAGAAAGAGGCAAGACAAGTGCATAAAGAAGCAACAGAGGTGCAGAAAGAGGGAACAGGGGTGGAGAAATAGACAAGAGAAGTGCAGAAACCAGCAACAGAGATGCACAAAGTGGTAAGAGGGGTGGAGAAAGAGGCAAAAGGGGAGCAGAAAGAAGCAGGAGAGGTGCAGAAAGAAGCAGGAGAAGTGCAGATAGAAGGAACAGAGGTGCAGAGAGAGGCAAGAAAGGTGCAGAAGAGGGAAAAGGAGTGCAGAAAGAGGCACAAGGGTTTCAGAAAGAAGAAAGCGAAGTGCAGAAAGAAGCAACAGTGGTGTAGAAAGAGGGAAGAGGGGTGCAGAAAGAGGCAAGAGAAATGAACAAAGAAGCAACAAAGGTGCAGAAGGAGGCAAGAGAACTGCAGAAAGAGGCAAGAAAGTTGCACAAACAGGCAAACAAGGTGCAGAAAGATGGAACCGGGGTGCAGACAGAGGCGAGAGAGGTGCAGAAAGAGGGAAGAGGGGTTCAGAAATTTGCAAGAGAGGTGCAGAAAGAAGCAACAGGAGTGCAGAAAGAACCAACAGAGGTGTAGAAAGAGGCAAGAGGAGTGCAGAAAGAGGCAAGGGAAGTGCAGAAAGAAGCAACAGAGGTGCAGAAAGAGGCAAGAGAACTGCTGAAAGAGGGAACAGGGGTGCAGAAAGAAGCAAGAGAGATGCCGAAAGAGGGAATGGGGACAGAAAGAGGCAAGAGGGGTGCAGAAAAAACCACCAGAGTTGCAGAAAGAGGCAAGAGGGGTGCAGAAAGAGGCAAGAGAGGTATAGAAACAGGCAAGAGAGGTGCAGACAGAGGGAACAGGGGTGCAGAAAGAGGCAAGAGAGGTACAGAAAGAGGCAAGAGAAGTGCTGAAAGAAGCAACAGAGGTGCAGAAAGAGGGAAGGAGGGTGGAGAAAGAGGCAAGACAAGTGCAGAAAGAAGCAACAGATGTGCAGAAAGAGGGAACAGGGGTGGAGAAAGACACAAGAGAAGTGCAGAAACAATCAACAGAGATGGAGAAAGTGGTAAGAGGGGTGGAGAAAGAGGCAAGAGGGGTGCAGCAAGAAGCAGGAGAGGTGCAGGAAGAAGCAAGAGAAGTGCAGAAAGAAGGAACAGAGGTGCAGAGAGAGGCAAGAAAGGTGCAGAAAGAGGGAAAAGGAGTGCAGAAAGAGGCACAAGGGGTGCAGAAAGAAGCAAGTGAAGTGCAGAAAGAAGCAACAGAGGCGCAGAAAGAGGGAAGAGGGGTGCAGAAAGAGACAAGAGAAGTGCAAAAAGAAGCAACAGAGATTTCAGAAAGGGGGAAGAGGGGTGGAGAAAGAGGCAAGAGGGAAGCAGAAAGAAGCAAGAGAGGTGCAGAAAGAAACAAAAGAAGTGCAGAAAGAAGGAACAGAGGTGCAGAAAGAGGCAAGAGGAGTGCAGAAAGAGGGAAGAGGGGTGCAGAAAGAGGCACAAGGGTTGCAGAAAGAAGGGACAGAGGTGCGGAAAGAAGCAAGAGAAGTGTAGAAAGAAGCAACAGAGGTGCAGAAAGAGGGATGAGGGGTAGAGAAAGAGGCAAGAGAAGTGCAGAAAGAAGCAACAGAGATGCAAAAAGGGGGAACAGGGTTGGAGAAAGTGGCAAGAGGGGTGCAGAAAAAAGCAGAAGAGGTGCAGAAAGAAACAAAAGAAGTGCAGAAAGAAGGAACATAGGTGCAGAAAGAGGCAAGAGGGGTGCAAAAAGAGGTAAGAGGGGTGCAGAAAGAAACACAAGTGGTGCAGAAAGAAGCAAGAAAGGTGCAGGAAGAAGCAAGAGGAGTGCAGAAAGAAGCAACAGAGGTACAGAAAGAGGCAAGAGGGGTACAGAAAGAGGGAAGAGGTGTGCAGAAAGAGGCACGAGGGGTGCTGAAAGAAGCAAGAGATGTGCAGAAAGAAACAAAAGAAGTGCAGAAAGAAGGCACAGAGGTGCAGAAAGAGGCAACAGGGGTGCAGAAAGAGGGAAGGGGGTGGAGAAAGAGGCAAGGGGTGTAGAAAGAAGCAAGAGAGCTGTAGAAAGAAACAAAAGAAGTGCAGAAATAAGGAACAGAGGTGCAGAAATAGGCAAGAGGGGTGCAGAAAGAGGCAAAAGAGGGTGCAGAAAGAAGCAAGAGGGGTGCAGAAAGAGGCAAGAGGGGTGCAGAAAGAGGCAAGAGGGGTGCAGAAAGAGGGAAGAGGGGTGCAGAAGCAGGCAGGGGTGTGCAGAAAGAAGCAAGAGAGGTGCTGTAGGAGAGTAGGATCTGCCTCTTATGTTGCCCCCACTTTTTTTCTGATGTTAGCACTGGTTTCTGGCTATAGTCTGGCTGGGTCCCTGCCAATCAGGGCCCCAGCCTCTCTGTTCTCTCTAAACGACATGGAGTGCACTCTAGGTGCACTAGTGATTGGATACTGTGGTGCCTTATGAGTCCCTAGTATATGGTACCTTAGGTGCCAAGGGCATAGGTACTTCACAGGCCTACCAGGGGCTGCAGCATGTATTATGCCACCCCTGGGAAGCAGTCTAAATCTGACACCACAGGCCTGCTACTGCAGCCTGGGTGAGGTGGTGCTAGCACTCCTCACTGAGATATAGGTTTCCTATATCTCTCCTGCACACACATATAAACCTATCAGTCACCCCTAAGGCAGGCCCTATCAATCCTGAGGGCAGGGTGCTTGGCTTCTATGTGAGGGGGTGCCTCTGCCTGAGCAGGGCCCCTCTGCAGCTCTCAGAGTCTATTCTCTGGTGCTGTTTGTGGATGCGGTTAAACCATATACTCTTAAGTGCATTATATCCTCGCGGTAAATGCTAACTTTGGAATGGCTGCATCAAAACATGTCGTGTTTGGTGTCAAACATCTTGGAATACTACCCCCCGCCAATCTTGGCGGCGGGGGTAGCATTCCACCCTTCTAGAGGGAGAAGACATGTACCTGCTGTGGAAACGCGGTAGAATCCTAAAGAGCCCTGGCATCACAAAATGGATGCCACCAGTCACAGACACTGGGCTGCCCTCCTGCTGATGACCGAAACTCGCAGTGGAGGAAGCCCAACAATAGGCATCCTGTCACAGGGAGGTGTAACCACCTCCCAGACAGGGTTTAGTGTATTGGGGCTGGGTGGGTGCACTCTTAGAGTGCTTTGAAGTCCTGCACTGGGGGAGCAGAAGGCTCCTCTGTGCATATGCCAGTTCAAACCAGCTCAGGGGCTACCTGCCCCTGCTCTGGCGCGAAACTGGACAAAGGGAAGTGGGTGTAGCCACCCCTCCCTTGACCCTCCCATAGGTGGGGTCATAGAGCTAGTCCATCCCCTCTTTTTAGTATAAGAGGGGAACCTTGCCATTGCAAAGCAGATAACCCCTGGACGACGCTCTACAGAAGAATCCTGGCCCTTCGACATTCCACTACCTTTGGAAGACAGAAGAATCTCCCTTGGAGTCAAGGAGTGACTCCCCTGCTTGGCAGGCACCAAAAACGACAACGACGGTTGCAAACTACGCCGCTCCCGCCTAAGTCCGAAGTCCCTGCAGCCCAAGAAATGGATTTCCTGACCTCTCCCAGGCCATCGTGAGTCCCCAGCGAAGCTGAGGCAAGTGGACCCCACGAGTAACGAGGAACCGCGACCCCTGGGTACCGTGCACTATTGTCAAGTGCAACCCCTTCACAACGTTCTACGAACTTGTGCTTTGGAACACGTGTGGTTCCGACCTCCAGCAGGAATCCCTCTGAAGATCCGAGGCCTACACCATCCCGAGTGACCGTGGGCCCCTGTTGAGTGATTCCGCCCGAGGTGTCTTCGCGATCCCTTGCCCACCGGCTTGTGGGTCCCCAGAAGACTTCTTGATGAAACCAAAGGGCTCCCCTGATTGCTTCAGGCCTGCCCTGACTTACCCTCGCTGGGAGAGTCCCTCAGACCTTGCTGGTCTGCGCCATCGACTTTTCTTCATCTCCCCAAGACTTGCTGCTGCCAAGGCTTGTTGGCTCCAATCGAGATGCCGACACCGCAGTCAGCTGCAGACGTCGAGGAACCCACCGAATCCAGCTCCTGGTCATCGTCGACCCCTCCTGGACCACGTGGCTGAAGAGTCAAGGCACCCGCAACCAACCTGAATCAACCGACGACGGTGGGCATCCATCTTCCTTGCCCCGGGTCACTGCCAAGTGACTTTGAACACTGTCCCCTCTGCTTTCAGGTCATCCTTCTTCAGAATCCAGGCTTGGATTCCACCGGACACTTCTTCAGCTCCCGCAAGCAGCAAGTCTTCTTTGTTCGCCATTGAAAACGACGCCGCGACCCGACACCAAAGGACACCTATGCACCCGGCTTCCCTGGGTGAGGTAACTCCAGCACTACGGTGCTCCTGTGGGTGTGGGCCCTAGAACTACTTACCCTGTAAGTGACTTGCTTGTAGGTTCTCCCGAAGTATCCTAAAACTCTTTATTTCCAACCGCGACTTGCCCCATTGAAGTTAACGGCGATCCGCGCCTGTGTATCCACACTGCACGCGTCCCCCGTGGGTCCTTCACTTACCTGCCTTGGGTGGTTTCGTGAGGCCCCTGCACTTCTGAAGGCCCTAGGCCTTGTCTCCCTGCAAGTCGTTGTCCCTAAGTCTCTTACTTAGTATATGGTCTGGTACGCCCCTAGGGCCCCAGCCATATTTTGTGCTTAACTTATTGTGAAACGTTGATTTGTGCATATGTTTGTCTTCTAATCTCATAAAGAGATTAGTAGAGAGTTATTTAGAAATAAATACATATATATTTGATATATATACCTGTGTGGTGTCTTTTCATTTGGTGATTCAAGAGATTATATGGTAAAACAAGCTGCTTTACATTCCTCCGAGACTTAGCCTGAAGGCTGCTCTCCACAGCTACCACTAGGATAGCTTTCTTTAAAAGGTTGTCTTAAACCTATCTACCATAAGAGTCGATTTGGACTGGTGCAAGGTGTCCACTTTAATTAGTGAACAGCATATACCAGGCCAACTTCTCACATTGGTGGGCAGCGTGTGGGATTCCAGCTTGCCATTGTTTTACCAGAAAATCTCTATTTGAATTACTAACTGAAAACCATTATAGGTACTCAAGGTACATATAAAGTCAAGCTTAGTATCAATAAGTTCTACTGAACTTAGAGCTGTGTGCCAAGGGATAGCACACCCTTTCCACAGCTCAAGCTAGGATCAGTAGGCCACAAACTAGTGTAGGTAGTACAACACTGCACAACACTAGAATGTCCTTAAGGGGTGGACCCAGTGGATCCACTCAGCCTCAGTATAAGGACATGGCTTTCTCTGACTTGAGAGCCATGTGTGTTGACAGACACCTGAGACTAGGACAGAGTCCCTCAACACTACACCTGATAGATCTGCTGACAGCAGATGACCTTAGATTGGCTCTAGGAGCTAAAGGGTTTGAATCAGTGGGTGGGTCAGTCATAGTATCTGGGTCAGATGATGAAAATCAGAATGACCAAGATTCTGTGATTGAAGGGCCAGGCTCCAAGGGGCCTGAAAAGGACAGAGGAATTCTCCCTAAGAGAACTGACAGAGAGGAGGAGAGGCACAGATCCCCTTCCAGGGAATCTGACCACTCTTATCACTCTGGCAGAGAATTTGTCCAGCAGAGGAGCTCATACTTTTCCTTAAGAGAGACCTCCTCTGAGAGAAGGTGCAAACTGCTCCAGTATGAGGAAGCCAGAGTGGCCCTCAGAACCAAGCAGTTGGCACTGGATAGGGAAGCCCTGGAGATCCAGAGAGCTTCTAGAAAAGAGGGGTTAGAACCCCCTGGTGGCAGCAACAGTGTCCCTAGAGGCAGAGAATATATTCCTGACCATAGGAACCTGAGCAAGGTTGTTCCTCCCTACCAGAGTGGGGATGATATCCACAAGTGGATAACTGCTATGGAGAGGGCCTGTAGAGTACAGCAGGTCCCCCAAAAGCAGTGGGCAGCAATCTTGTGGCTCTCCCTTTCAGATAAAGGAAGAGACAAGCTCCTCACTGTTAGAGAGGAGGATGCTGATGATTATGAGGTCCTGAAGAGTGCACTGATAGATGGGTTTGGCTTAACCACTGAGCAGTACAGGTTGAAGTTCAGAGATACCCAGAAGGCACAGACTCAGGACTGGACTGACTTTGTTGATTGTGCAACCAAGGCTCTAGAGGGTTGGCTGGTTGGCAGTAGGGTTACTGATTTCAAGGGATTGTATAATCTGATGATGAGAGAACAGATCCTAAATAATTGCCAGAACCAGTTGTTGCATCAGTACCTGGTGGACTCTGATCTGACCTCTCCCCAAGAATTGGGAAAGAAGGCAGACAAATGGGTCAGAACCAGGGTGAGGCAGAAAACCCAGAACCAAGGGGGTGACACTAAGAAGCAAGATCCTAGAGGCTCTGAGAAAGGTGGGGATAAGTCAAAAGACCAGAAGTCTTCACAAGGGCCCCAAAAATCTGCATCTGGTGGGGAGTCACAGTCCAACAAGGGAAAAGGCCAAAAGAAGCCCTGGTGCAAATTCTGTAAACAGAAAGGGCACTGGACTTCTGATTGTACCAAGTCCAAAGACCAAACCACCACCACTCCTGCCCCTAAGGTAACTGTGCCCCCTAGCTCAGCTACTGGTGGAGGTGGTACGCAGAATAAGGGTGTAGTAGGGTTGACCCTGGGTTCTGAAGTGGATTCTGACCTAGTCAGAGTGACCACTCAGGCAATGCTGATTTGTGAGGGAAACATTGATATGTCCTTCCTAGTTAGCCCCAGTAATCTGGGCAAGTACAAACAGCAGCCTTTGATAAATGGCAAACAGGCTTTGGCATTTAGGGACACAGGTGCTAGTGTCACCATGGTGGCAGAGGACCTAGTGGACCCTGGACAGATCATCCTGGGTGAAATGTACCAGGTGACCAATGCAAGCAATGTCCAGACCAACCATAGTCTGGCAGTTGTGAATTTCTCCTGGGGAGGGGTAACTGGCCCTCAAAAGGTTGTAGTCAGTGCAGACCTCCCTGTAGAATGTCTGTTGGGCAATGATCTAGAGACTTCAGCCTGGTCTGAAGTAGAGTTATGGACTCATGCTGAGATGTTGGGCATCCCTGCAGAGGTATTTGCTGTGACCAGGTCACAAGCAAGAATGCATAACACTGAACCAGCTCTGGATCCTGGAACAATGGACCAGATGCTTCCCAAGAGGAGGAGCAGTAGGGTTAAGGCAGTGCCTTCCCCTCTGTCTCAGATCAAGGATTCACTTCCAGAGGGAGGTGAAGCAGAACCTGAAGAAGGAACTGCCCCAGAGGGACTTGAACCTGACCAGGTTGAGTTCTTGGGGGCAGGGGGCCCTTCTAGGGAAGATCTGAGTAAGGAGCAACAGTGCTGCCCCTCTCTTGAACCCCTCAGACAGCAGGCTGCTGCTGAGGCTGCTGGGAGTGCTAGTGGGTCCCATAAAGTTTATTGGGATGAGGGACTCCTATATTCTGAGGGTAGAGACCCAGCCCCTGGAGCCACCAGGAGGTTGGTAATACCTCAGAAGTTTAGGGGTTCCTCTTGACCTTAGCACATGATATCCCTTTAGCAGGTCACTTGGGCCAAAACAAGACCTGGGCCAGGCTTGTTCCACATTTTCATTGGCCACATATGTCAGAGGACACAAAGGAGTTTTGTCGCTCCTGTGTCACTTGCCAAGCCAGTGGTAAGGCAGGTGGCACAACAAAGGCCCCCTGATACCACTACCTGTGGTGGGGGTACCCTTTGAAAGGGTAGGGATTGACATTGTTGGTCCCCTTGACCCTCAGACTGCATCTGGGCACAGATTTATCCTGGTGGTAGTGGATCATGCCACCAGGTACCCAGAGGCAATTCCCTGAGGACCACCACAGCCCCTGTGGTGGCAAGAGCCCTCATTGGAGTTTTCTCCAGAGTGGGTTTCCCAAAGGAGGTCATTTCTGACAGAGGTACCAACTTCATGTCAGGAAATCTGAAAGCAATGTGGAAGGAGTGTGGTGTAACTTATAAGTTCACCACCCCTATCACCCACAATGCAATGGTTTAGTTGAACGCTTCAACAAAACCTTGAAAGTAATGATTAAAGGACTCCCAGAGAAGCTTAGGCGGAAATGGGACCTTCTTCTTCCTTGCCTGTTGTTTGCATACAGAGAGGTTCCACAGAAGGGGGTTGGTTACAGCCCATTTGAGCTTCTGTTTGGGCATCCTGTGAGAGGTCCACTATGTTTGGTAAAGAGGGCTGGGAGTTACCTCTCAAGCCCCCCAAACAAGATGTGATGGACTATGTACTTGGTCTCCGCTCCCGGATGGCAGAGTACATGAAAAAGGCAACCAAAACCTGGAGGCCAGCCAAGAATTGCAAAAAGCTTGGCATGACCAAAAGGCTGTGCTGACTGTATACCAGCCAGGACAGAAAGTGTGGGTGTTGGAACCTGTGGCCCCAGCAGCCCTCCAGGACAAGTGGAGTGGCCCCCATACAATAGTTGAACAGAAGGGAGAAGTCACCTATCTGGTGAATCTTGGAACTCCCAGGAGCCCCTAAGGGTGCTTCATGTCAACAGATTAAAGCCATATGTTGACAGGGCTGACATGGGCTTGCTCATGGCAACTGATGAGGACCAGGAGGAGGAGAGTGACCCTCTCCCTGACCTGCTCTCTCAGAACCCTGATGATGGGTCAGTAGATGGTGTTGCTTTGGCAAGCAGCCTCACTGACCATCAGCAAACTGAGTGCAGACAAGTTCTGCAACAGTTTAGACATATGTTTAGCCTGACCCCTAGTCAGACTACCTGGTGCACCCATGAGGTGGACACTGGGGACAGTCTGCCTGTCAAGAATAAAATCTACAGGCAACCTGACCATGTCAGGGACTGTATCAGGACTGAAGTCCAGAAAATGTTGGAGTTAGGCGTGATTGAGCCTTCAGATAGCCCTTGGGCTAGCCCAGTAGTCCTGGTACCCAAGCCTCATACCCAGGGTGGTAAGAAAGAAATGAGGTTTTGTGTAGACTACAGAGGCCTCAATGCAGTCACTAGGACTGATGCCTATCCCATACCAAGGGCAGATGAGCTGATTGATACTTTGGCCTCAGCCAAGTATCTGAGCACATTTGACCTAACAGCTGGCTACTGGCAGATCAGATTAGCTGATGATGCAAAAGCCAAAACAGCATTTTCGACCCCTAGTGGGCACTACCACTTTGTGGTGATGCCCTTTGGATTGAAAAATGCACCTGCCACTTTTCAGAGGTTGGTGAATAAAGTTCTGGCAGGGATGGAAACTTATTGCTCAGCTTATCTAGATGATATTGCTGTCTTTAGTTCCTCCTGGCAGGATCACCTGGTCCACCTCAGAAATGTTTTAGAGGCTCTGCAGAAAGCAGGCCTCACTATCAAGGCCACTAAGTGCCAGATAGGGCAGAGTCAGGTTGTGTACCTGGGCCACCTTGTAGGTGGAGGCCAGGTTCAGCCTTTACAGAGCAAAATCCAAACCATAATGGAATGGGTTGCTCCAACCACCCAGACACAGGTGAGAGCCTTCTTAGGCCTGACTGGGTACTCTAGGAGGTTTGTCAAGGGATATGGATCTATAGTGACCCCCTTGAATGATCTGACCTCAAAGAAAATGCCAAAAAAGGTTCAGTGGACAGCTAGCTGTCAGAAGGCATTTGAAGACCTAAAGCAGGCCATGTGTACTGCCCCCATCTTACAGAGTCCAGACTACACCAAAAAGTTCATTGTTCAAACAGATGCTTCTGAGCTGGGTGTGGGAGCTGTACTGTCTCAACTGAATGATGAAGGTCAAGACCAGCCAGTAGCTTTTATTAGCAGAAGGCTGACCCCTAGAGAGAAATGTTGGTCAGCTATAGAGAGGGAGGCCTTTGCTGTGGTGTGGGCCCTGAAGAAGCTGAGACCATACTTGTTTGGCACTCACTTCATAGTTCAGACTGACCACAAGCCCCTCCTATGGCTTAAACATATGAAAGGTGAAAACCCAAAACTTTTGAGGTGGTCCATTTCCCTACAGGGGATGGACTATACAGTGGAACATAGACCTGGGACCCAACATGCCAATGCAGATGGACTCTCAAGGTATTTCCACTTAGAACACGAAGACTCAACTGGTCAAGGTTAGTTTAGTGTCCCTGCGTTTGGAGGGGGGGGTTGTGTAGGAGAGTAGGATCTGCCTCTTATGTTGCCCCCACTTTATTTCTGATGTTTACACTGGTTTCTGGCTATAGTCTGGCTGGGTCCCTAGATGCGTCACGTTGTAAATAATGCGCAACGTGGCGCATGGTTTACGTCGCCGCTGCGTCACAAAAGTGACGCAACGGCGGCGCAAAAGTGGCGCAAGGGGCTTGTAAATCTGCCCCTAAGTTTCTCTCTTTGTCTATAAATCTGCCTCTCCCCCTCACATTGCACTTCCGATGCCAGCTTTACTCACAACTGATCTCCCTTGCATGGGCGTGTGACAAAGCCGAATTGCCTGGGAGGTGGTGATGCTCCCATTCGATCAAGGGGGACTCGGGGCTCCAGACATGGATCTGTATTATTATACTGCCCAGGCACACTTTGTGCACTACTGGCTATACCCACACAGTTCATGGTACACACTTCCCATGAATACGACCACGTGGCACCCTGTTCCCTGCAGATAGCGCTGCATTTGGCCCCCAGATGCCCGAGGGCCCAGGTGGACACAATCACGTGTACAGTATGGGCATGGAATGAGCTCCAACGTCGAGCCTGCTTCGATTGCATACTTGCACTTTTTTGCATAGGTTATACCACACCCCCTAAAAAATGCACAAAATGGGATTAACTGAAGATGTGCGCTGCGTTCTATGCACAGTACCTTGCCCTGACCTTTTACATCTGCTGTGAGACTGTCCGGGAGTGCAAAACCTGTGGGGCACAGTTTATGATGCACTAGTGGACATTACTGGGCAATCTCTGGAGCACTCCCCGCGTGTTGCACTACTAGGGTATGTGAAAGATGTCCCTCAGGACTGCGCAAGTTAACAGCTCTTCTCCTTCTGGCAAAGCGCCGCATGGTGATTAATTGGGGCAGATGCCCAATGCTGCAAATGGCCGAAGGCTTAAGGATGCGGCTTATGGAATATTTAACTGCCTATTGAGAGCTGATGCCAATGAATGCTGATGCTGCTGATGTCATGTATATATGGACCCCACTAGAGTTGTATCTTGGCGATCTGGCTGGTGCAGAGAAAACTGCAGCTGTCCCTGGTGTTGCTGGCCCGCCTGACCCTCAAGCTGATTTGCCATAGGCTGTATGTGTGTCTTAGCTTGATGGTGGAGTGCTGAGTTGCCGATAGGTGTCTGACTGTGTGACTGGCAGATCTAGCTGCAGAATCACAAAATGTATCCTTTCGCTGAGTGGCTTACCCCCGTTTCTGAGTTTGGTTCCTATTCTCGTCCCTCTTAATTGTTTTTATTTCTGTTTTTGTATTGTAAAAGCAACACAGTAAATGCTGATGCCAAAGATGTAAATGCTCAATTGTAACTGTTGGTGCTGTTCAATATTGTGTACTGCTTGTTTATGACTTGCCTGAAAAATCTATAAAAACGAATTTTTAAAAAACTAAATATTTGCTCCTGTGAGGAAGTCATTTAGTTAGACCAAAGTCATTAAGAAACAAACATTTGCAATGCAATAGGTCTCACATTTACGCGAGTTTAAGCTATTGGCATTGTAAATGACAATGCGTTTTATTTATGTTTCAAAAACCAAAACATAAATAAAAGGCATTGTCATTTACAAGACCAGATATCTGGGAGGGATCACCCTAGTGAAATCAGTTACGGGATATACTCAGAATATTCTTACCCGGACTGAGAATCATGGCAATTTAATACTGAAAATACACAGAGGACAATCTATCAGAAATAAGTCTGTCCTGACGGGCACGAGTCTCCGTTTAACTTCACTACGTGTGATGGTTATTTCAAAAGGGTACCTCACCAGTGAAATCCGTTGAGACCATTTCCATGTCTTTTAACGCTGATTAGACTTGGACTGGTCAGTTTCATTCACGGCTGGAATCCAATCTATGCTGACATTTAAGTGGGTCCACGTGAAGATGTCTGATTTTTCAGAACATCCTCAGTAGTACCCCTTGGATGTGTTTGTTACATGTTGCTATCTGGTATAGGTCCTGATGAAGGTGGTGTCTATGTCTTTTGATCCACCGAAACGCGCGTCGACCATTGGCCACTGACCATTGATCACTGTCGGTCAGCACCCTGCCTACAGCCTTGATCTTTCGGTCTTAGAGACTCCTAACATCCTTTAGTCTACAGATAGTTGTGATTTTTGGATGGGATATGATTGTGGTTGTAAGTGTATGAATGGAATTTAGTATGTATGACATTGGTATATATATATTTTTTCATTTTTTGTCTTTCATTCAGGGGTAATGTCTAATGTCTGTACATGAAATTTGGTGTTGACATTGTCTTGTTTATATGTTTATTAGATTTTTTAAGATCATTGTTATCGAATAAATTTTTAATAAAAACTGCATTCAACACATTTATATAAAAATAAGGACGAGTAAGCCTGTGATATAGGAAAATAAATTAATGCAAATAAAAGATGCATAAATAAATTTCTAATGTCCTTGTTTTTCATGATATGTTTTCATTGTTCGAGCTCTTTATTCTTCATGACTCATGCATGTGTAAGAGTAAGCATATAGGTCACGTGGGAGCATTCTTCACTTTGCTTTGTTGGTTCCTTTCCTCTCTTCTCCCAGACCTGAAAATTATGTGTTAGAGGGGGTCCCCCATTCTAGCTTTGATTGTCATTTACAATGCCAATAGCTCAAACTCGCGTAAATGCAAGACCTGTTGCATTGCAAAAGCTTGTTTTTTAATAAGGTCACAGGTGGCCTCCAGTGGGACGGAAAAAGTCAGGACAGGCCTGACCATAAGGGGAGACACGCGAGACGGCAAGGAGAGCTTTGACAGGGGAGCCTTTCCTCCCAAGAGGTGCTATTGCTCCATTTGAAGAATTTCATTTTGCTCTCCCTATTATCCAACACTGATTGCCCCCCTCCTCCGATGCTCTTGGCTTCAGATCTTGTCCACACCATCAGTGTGTAGATAATAGGAGGGCCGTTCAAAGTGGGAGACAGTGCACTCCTTTCTTTCACGAAGTAATGGCTTGAAGTAGAGGAACCTGGTGCCTCTTCAGGGAGACAGCCCTGGGAATCTCTTTTGGAAATATTGGAATCTGGACGGCTTTCACGAGCTGTTTTCACCGGGCTCTTGTTTATCAAATAATCTGAGCCTCGTTGGTGGAAAAAATGGCGATAGAAGATTGGTCCCGAGACCTCCCGCTTGTTTGAATTGCAAGTTCAATGAGAGAATGTGTGGCCATAGCGGTGGTGGAGGCGTAGTGACCCCCTCTTGTACTACAGACCCAGATTTGCCCTTTCGTTGGGCTTTTCCTAGAAACATGCACCTGTTTTCCTGTTTCTTCCCCCCCTGGACCTCCACCCTATTGCGGATTGTTACTGTTTTTGAAAGAACCCCTACATTTCTATGCTTCCTCTAACAGCAAATGCTCGGCTCTGAATGAGTGCCAGAGTAAAACCAGCCACCTCCCGCCACCAAGCACCTTCGATCCCGCAGCTCTACTCATTTAAATGAAAGAAAAGCAGCGATCTGATTTTGGGCGAGCTGCGGCGGCCTGTCCTGTGGGTGTCGTGTGGCACATTGTGAAAGTTACCAAAAAAACTGCTGCCATTGAGAAAAGAGCTTGTAACATAGCGCCAGAGCTGCCGACTTTGAGCTGGGGATTTATGGTTCGAACCTTGGTGTCGGCTCAACGACCCGTGATTCTTTCTAAATTATGTAATTTCTAAATTATGTAATTGTGCAGCTCTTGTTATTTATATTAAAGAAAAGCTGCGATCCCGCGGCTGTACTCATTTAAATTAAAGAAAAGCCGCAATCTGATTTTGGGCGCGCTGCGGCGGCTGTACGTGCGTGTGGCACATTGTGAAAGTTGCAAAGTTACAAAAAAAAAACACTGCTGCCATTGCTAAAGCTGGCCTCCCACCAGTGGTCTTCAGATTGAATAACCGAAGAGTTCTCCCGAAGGGCTTGTGTGAGCAATACAGTAAGGACGCGGGTAAATGGTCCAGTCCTTACGGGCAGTGCTTTAAATGGGAAATTAGAAGTGCTGGTACCCACTAATTAGACTGGGTGGGTAGTTAGGGGCGTGTCTAGGGGCGTGTCTGGGGGCGTGGCTGCGAGCCAGGAATTTAACAATAGCCACATAAGTAAGCTTTAATGCAAATGCTCCGATTGTCATGTAAAGCGCTTAAATGCCCTTGGGCCAAATTCGCGCAAAATCAAACTGCCTCCTTACATAAGAGACATGGCAAGCATCAGCTTCTATGTCATAGGTGCAGAGCCTTAGTGCCAATATCGGCAACACTCAGTTCTCATACAGCAACATACATAAATAAACCACACAACACCTTTTTTAGTGGAGAAATTTGCTGCAGGTTTATTTGCATAACCAATATGCCAACATGGTGGGTTATCTTACGGGCGATCCCAGGGCAGGCCAGCCCCTATGCCGCCTGCCCATCTGATGAGCCAACTTGCACCGTGGCCGTCGCCAATCGGTGGTTACCAATTATTGGGAGAGGCCACCTCTCCCATCAGTGGACCGTCAGTCCACTCCTTACTCACGCCCCGACAGGTGGGCGGAGCGTTCCAGGCAGCCCCGGTTGCTCAGACCCACAAGCGCCCGTAGGACTAACGGGGCGCCGTAGTTCTTCCAGGGGACCCGCTAAAACATCCCTGGGTATCCTTGGCTTAGCACCCTTGTTGTGCTGCTGCAATATAGTACCCTTCTGTACCTTGCAGACTCTGGATCGCCCTGTAACTCCTCCTGCAACACAAAACAATAAGTTAGCTTCTTCCCCTCCCCGTACTACCCTTTGGCCGTCCGCAGGGTAAGCGGTAGGGTGGGAAACAGCGAGACGGGTAGCGGTCAAGAGACCGTACAGTGGGCGGGGAAGGCTTTTGTACCCCTGTCCCCTCCCACGGCCGGAAGTGACGCGGCCAGCAGACCCCCTGGTCCCTCGCCCAGGGAGCCTAGTCAGCAGACTTCTGTGCCTTCCTGTGGCACTAAGGCGGCCGCCCTTTTGGAGGGTCCCCTACGTGGCCCCCCTGGGCAGCCTTGGCATAGTGCCAATATCGGCAACACTCAGTTCTCATACAGCAACATACATAAATAAACCACACGACACCTTTTTTAGTGGAGAAATTTGCTGCAGGTTTATTTGCATAACCAATATGCCAACATGGTGGGTTATCTTATGGGCGATCCCAGGGCAGGCCAGCCCCTATGCCGCCTGCCCATCTGATGAGCCAACTTGCACCGTGGCCGTCGCCAATCGGTGGTTACCAATTATTGGGAGAGGCCACCTCTCCCATCAGTGGACCGCCAGTCCACTCCCTTACTCACGCCCCCCGACAGGTGGGCGGAGCGTTCCAGGCAGCCCCCGGTTGCTCAGACCCACAACCGCCCGTAGGACTAACGGGGCACCGTAGTTCTTCCAGGGGACCCGCTAAAACATCCCTGGGTATCCTTGGCTTAGCACCCTTGTTGTGCTGCTGCAATATAGTACCCTTCTGTACCTTGCAGATTCTGGATCGCCCTGTAACTCCTCCACAGCTCTGGGGGTGGCCACCGTCACCACCAGGGCCCCCCACCAAGGCAGATATTCCTACCTACATCCTGTTGCTTCCAAGGCCTCCCCAAGGTTCAGCAAAATTAAGTCCTTGCCTACCCTTGAGAAGTGAACCTCATCCACTTCCCAGCATCCAGTAGACTTGGCCTGAAGTAAACCATGCCAGATGAAGCCAAATCCCCTTTGTTCCGTGCATTTACGCATGGCGCTGTTCACTCTCCTACGTGATATCTCATTGGCGTCTCCAGATCGGGCTCCTTGCCAAACTGGGCGAGGTAAAGTTTAAGACCACCACAGTTCACATGCCCCAAGCTGAATACTCAACTGCCACATGATGTCCCTCATGTATTGGAGCAGTACTCTCCTCCCCAGAGTCGTCAGGTCATTCCCTCCCAAATGTATGACCAGAATATGGGGTAGACCGATCCCTCCCCCAAGTCTCTGCTGCAGCTTCCTCATCAGCTCGTTCCAGCACATACCCGGGTAACCCAGCCACGTTAACTCTGTGGCGGAGGAGCCATGACGCCACTTTCCTATCTCAGCCCACCGTGCCACTCTAACGATGCTTGAATGGCCAATTACCCAGACCTTGGTTCCTGGTAAATAAGGAGATGTTGTGTTTGAAAACCATAGTTATAGTAACGTTTATATTCTAATAGTCTACAATTGCACAACAACCACATCACTGCAACATCAGTTGGCAATCCGGGCCAAAACCGTACACCTTTAAACACCTGACTGTTTGTTGCAACATAGGACTTAAGAGTCCTCTCGCCATATCCTCCCGCACCAGGCTTTATATATCGTTTGTAGTATTGCGAGTCCCAGCGCCCTACCTACTTAATTCGCTCTGGCGGCATCCCTGATAGAAAGGCTGTGATTGCCGCCCCAATCCTGAAGGAGTGGCTGCTGAATCTCTCAACTCCCCCTGTCTGTCCTGACAATTGCAAGCATGCCCGCATGATGTGGTTTACTTGATACTTTGTAACCGGAGACCCGTCCTCATGCACCAGGAAGTACACCGCAATCCCCGGGCGGAGGGCCAAATAAGCCTTGCCCAAGAGCAAGGGCAATACCTAGTGTCCCCCAGCCCCTGTAACAGGACTACTCTCCCTTCTCCTGCCTGATCAGTTTTAGACTGTCTCACCACTATCCTGAGACATGATGTGCTAATGGTAACGTCCTTGACATTCAAAGCCACCCCGAGGTGTCCTGCTTGAATCGCCACTAGCTCCCCAACATCAGCTCCATCAAAATCAGCCAACCACCCCCCCAGGTGGAGTCTACACTCCCACACTTCTGATGGTGTAACACACGATCATGCCTCCTGTTCAGTTGAAGTTAGTAATTCATGGTGCTGACAACCACAGGGGCCTAATACTGGGCTGTCTATATGCGCCCAGGATGACCTTAAACAAACGGTTTGGTGTGGATGGGTGTCAACATTGCCTGGCTGAAGTGCAATACCTTTGACAAGCAACTCAGGGCAAGATGTGCCAATACAGGTAGAAGTTAGAGTATCAAGCCCGCCTTGCTTCCTCTCACCCAGTTATCCGTGTATAGCGCTTATGGAGCCTGTCCCTCAGATTAAGCCAGTCACCACCCCAGATGACGTCTTGCCCTCCCAAACTTCTGCTAGTATACCAGGGAGCCGACAAGACAGTGGGACAGGAGGGGACATATGTGTAATTACCTGCCCCTTTCTTGAATACTGGGAATGCCAAATGTTCATTAATACTTTGTCCCATGTGTGCCTTTTACCAGGGTTTGACCAAATTTTTTTTTTTTTGTGAACCGTAGCACACTTGTTGGATGACAACTTCCACAACCTGCCTGGCTGCCAAGGCTATAGGGCGGGCGAGTTTTACCGCAAAGTCTCTCGCTTTCTACACTGTTGTGTGAGCCCGGTACCTTCACAAAATTCCTTTACAATTTACGTTTCTGACTGTAATTAGGAGTACGTTCACCCCATGGTATCTTTGTCGCTGCAAAACCTGTTTATTGTTACTCAACTCAATGGCACTCGCTTTAACGACCTCAGAAGGATGAATTGCTAGGTGGACCTACCAGGATGACCTTCTGACCAAGAGGTCGAACGCAAGCCCCTTTCAGTTCTGCCGCTCCCCAGGCCTGTGAAATTGTATCCCAGGGCCGACTTCTGGTACCTGCACCCTTACTAGGACCTGCCAGAGCTAAAAACCCACATCTGGAAGGCCTGCCAACCGGCTGACCACCTCCAACACCGGAGTGTCACGCAGCCACTCCGTAG
Organism: Calotriton arnoldi; assembly: GCA_963921515.1. Taxonomy (NCBI): domain Eukaryota; kingdom Metazoa; phylum Chordata; class Amphibia; order Caudata; family Salamandridae; genus Calotriton; species Calotriton arnoldi. The sequence goes on along the minus strand of CAWUFW010023863.1, from coordinate 21,867 downwards.
CCAGGATACTAAACCAGGTATAGATGTATCCAAAGACCCCTCTCTTAGCGCATGCCTGCCGCGCTGATCCCCGCTGAAGGAGTTTGCGCGGGATGTCCTGGTCGACCAAAGGGTGGGGACTGGCCTGAGTCTCCCTGCCCAGAACATACCACTGACACCATACACAGCTATTGCTCACTGACGTGAACGCGGGAAGACGCACTGGCCAGTCCTTGGACCAACAGACCTCTAACCCCAAACCAGGTAACCTACCACAAACACTCTGAAATTGCCCTTATGGTCACCCCGCCTTCCCCGAACCGGACTACTGGGAACACAGGCCCCAACTTCGCTGACCACCGGCGACAGGACAGCCGTGCTCATGCCCAAACCGAGAGACACAAGCTACCCCACACGTGGCACAGTTCCCTTGCCAGGTTACTCCCCTTAATGTGCACCTACTACAGGAGCCTTGAATTAGTTCCTGTGATCTGCATTGTAAATTAGTGAAAGATGCACATTTGAACTGGTAGCTGATAATGTTAATTAAGCCTGCCAATACTCCGCTCAGAGCACCCCGCTAGTCCATGGCTTCCCTTGAAAAGGCGGAGCCAACAGACCTCCAAGCACAGAAGGCTGTACATCTGAGTACAGCTCTAGTCTAACAGATGCCCCTTGCATCAGATATCAACCATACCACACCTGGCTGAAAGCTGCTCAGTGCTTCTGATGCATCGGCGCTCCTTGACCCCCCGCAAGCTCACCCTGATAAAATCAGCTCGTGACTGGGGCATACCAGTGTGATTAAAGCACAAGACATACTTGCCCGACGTTAGCTCTTCAACCAGGCTCCCCCGCAAGAGCCCTTCACAAACCATGTGGCCTAAAACATTCGTCCTGTGGGGCGGTTGCACAAAGGACTGCAATCAACCCCTATCCCTTCTCTACCAATGTTATAAATGGCGTTAAGGTTGGGAACGGTGTGCACCTACGCGTGGCTGAGCCCATCATGAGGATGAGAAGGGAGTACACACTTAGGCTAACGCCTGCTTGCCCCCCAAGTAGCTAGACAGAGCCATTGGGCTTATCCCAGAGGCAGTGTAAAACATTTTTGTGCCAATCGCACACCCACAGTGGCCAACTAGGCACACCACAGCAGAGACTCCATACAAGGTTATGTCCTTCGTATGGCCTGGCCGCCCACTACTAGTCAGGAGAAGGGAATACACACTACAGCTAGCACCTGCTCACCCCCTAGGCAGAGCCTTAGGGCTTACCCCAGAGGCAGTGTACATTTAATGTGCCAACCACACACCCACCGTAGCAAACTGGGAACACCACAGAGGAGACTGCATACACCTCTCACCTAGTTACCATACTGTCACATAACGCCACCACCTTGCCCGCTGGCACCAGTCCTCAACCTGTCTTGACCCCATGTTGTCGCAGTGCACCTCTCGCAGACATGTAAGGGACAAGAAAGTCAGGCCAAGACACCGTAGCAGCTCACAATATTACTGCAAATAAAATGTGACCCCCAAACATCCAGGACCAGACTCTGCAGAACAGATTTGGGGAGATGACAAGAGATCTATCAGTGGGGGCCCCTTCGAAGGCTTGCCCATGCCTAAACTTTCTCTAACCCGACTCTCCCTCTGCTCGCTGTGGCGCTGGAACAAAGCCCCCAGCAGACGAGGGTACCACCAATGTGGGAACACTGTTTGGGTCATCGCGCACAATTTGAAAGGCATCCCATGATCAAATTAACCTAGAAGCACCAAAGCCAGTCTACCCAGCAAACCTGCTGCTCCCAGACCAGCTTCCTGCTGCACTGTCCTTATGATTGCCTCCTGGGCCACGAACCCGCGTCTGATTAATCCGTGATGCCCGCTCAGTGGACTGTCGCAGTTCGACAACGCGGTCTGGGATACTTAACAATGTTAGATCACCAGCTGGCAGTCTACACCTCCCCGGCCACTGAACCCGTTTTATACGTCGTCCCTTTGTAGCAACCATGCACGTGCCTCAACCCCCCCTTGACCCATGGTCTGTAGTACATGCGGAACAGGCACAACAAATTCTATCCTCTGACTTTGGCCACCCTGCAATACATCGGGTGACGGTGCCACACACTCCCTCTCAACTCCGCTACCAGCACGATGGAACATACCACCTAGAAGGCGGCATCTCATCCGGTACCGCCAGGAGCTGAGCTAGGGGCCAGCAGAATTCACGGAAAGTCTGATACCTACTTTCGAGGTGTAGAGCTGTTCTGCACTGTTTCCTACGTCCGTATAATCTTCCTATCTCTTACACACTGGTGGGAAAATTTCCTCGCCAAACGCCCCCCCCCTGCGTTGCGGTCTGTGTGATTAATTATATAGCTCACCACAGTTCTATATTGCCAGTTGCACTAAGTTGGTCGCCCATATATGGGGGCCCCCTGCGTGGGCAGATGTTGGTGGGCTGATACAGATGCCGCTGTGAACACAGGGACAGCGTGCAAATGCTGTGAAATGTTTGCATCCATGTAAAGTTCCCAGGACAAATTATGTTGTCTCTGTGCTCGTCATTCCGCATAGGATCATTACGCAGAAAACAGACGGTTATTTAGGCCGGAAGAGATGGCGAACTGATAGCAACTGTCCTTGTTTTCAAATCAACTCTGAGCGTTTACTAACAGTGCATGGAGGACGATGCTGTATTCTTATTACTTCCGACCACCATGTCTTTCACGGAAAAACAAATCAAGAATTAATACGTCCAAAGTTTCTAACAGCAGATGGATAATATTTCAGCATTTGCCTTTGTGCAACTGCCATGCCTTTTATTGTGCGGAATATTAGGCATATTAGGGTGCCCATTCAACACTATTTAGCCCACATGTAGTCGATGGGCCTCTGACAAACGGTTCTGGCCGGGGCGAGGCTCTGCGATCAGAAAATCGAGGCCTCTGCAGCCAGATCCATTAGGGGAGCCATCCACCTCGCTTTACCTGAGCCCCAGCTGGTGGTCTTTTCGTGTGTATTTATTTGTGCTGGAGGGGCATGGAGAACCCCGTGCTGCGAGAAGTTCCTGGTATGTGGAAGAATGAGGCTCAGTGGCGCTACCTTCAAGACAACCTCGCACACACAAATATCAAGCTCCGGTTCAGGCAAACTTTTTATACAAGGCTGTATGTAGATAATCGGAGGGGCACACACACATAAATGAATAAGCCTGATAGAACGCCCTGACAATCATCATTATGGTGGAAGTGGAGGAGGGAGCAGCGCGGAGCCCACTGTCCCCCCCCTGCAGCATCCGGCCCAGGGGTCGAAATTTGCTCCGCCGTGAACTAAACAGCGGAGGGAGCAACGCGACCTCGCTGCCCCCCCAGCCAGAATGCCGGCTCACCTAAGTGCCACGTCCTCTGGCTCCGAGAGCCGCTCCTGAGCACGGCACTATGCCCAAGGCAAAGAGCAGAGGAGGGGAACCTTGCGCCGCCCGCTGCCCTCTCCCACCACGCCACTTCCGGCCCACTCGGCCGGGGCCCCGGTCCAACTCACCCGGAATACCGTCACGGAGGGAGCCACGCGACGCTCGCCCCCTCCCCCACCACGCAGCCACAAGTCCCCGAGGCCGGCAGTAAGGAATGCGCTCGCCAGGAGCAAGGTGGGGAAATGTGCAGCACTCGGGCAGGGGTCTCGGCTCTCCAAACATCGCCCCAAGAAAGATGCTTGGTTGTCCGCACGGGCCGCAACCACTTAGCTGCAGCAGACAGTGGCCGGGTCATAGGCTCGGGCTGCTGATAGATACTCTGATGCATTGGAGCTCTGGTGAGGGCAGCCGCCGGGCCCTGAAGCGCCTTTCCAACCCTAACCCAAGGCTCCCCCAGGACCTCGAAAATGCACCGACGGGTTGGTACTCGAACCCACGCGCAGGGCACAACGGATTAGCAGTCTATGCCCTTAACCACTGGACCACCTCGTCCCGTAAAACTCGCAATCCAGACCCTAACACACGGGGGGCCCGTGCTGGCCGGCTGTGCAGCGGGGTTGGGACGGGAGCAGCGAGGCGCCCACTGCACGAACCCCGAGCGCCAGAAGGTCCCCACGGAGACGCTGGTCGGGGTATTTGCACTCGAGAGGGGGGGGGAGCTACCGCGTCCCCAACATACATGCTTTCCCCCAGCCTCGTTCCTGCCAACTGACGGGCCGTCGAAACCGGGACGCCACCTCCTTGCCAACCACAAACTGTGCACCCACGCCGGAGGCACGTGCTGGCCGGCTGCACAGCGACACCGGGGACGTACATAGCAGGGTGCCCACTGCACGGACCCCGGGCGCAAGGGGAGGCTGTGATGCTAGGACACTGGCCGGTTGCAGGGGTTGTGAGTTAACATCGACTGCCATGGGGTCGGCCAAATGGGCAGTGGGGTTACTCTTCCCGGGACGATAATATCCCCGGTACGCCAACCCGGCCCGGCCACCACACACCCAACACTGGTTAAAGGAGTTGTCCTGAATCACAGGATGATGAGCCGACGTCGGGATTCGACCCTGGTTCTTCAGTTCAACTCTCGGCACCTCTGACCATATCCTCATTCTTGTTGCGATGCCAATGAGAACCAGAGGCGCAACTAGAGTCAAATTTCGGTGGGGGGGTGTGGGGGCTGATTCTTCCAGCAGTATGCAGAGTGGAGCTGCAGGGGATCTAAGAAGGGGTGAGAAACAACAAAGCCTCCTTAAAAAGCAATTGGTCTTTAAAGACCTGTGAAGTACTCGGGTGCGGCTGTGTGTGCTTCCGTGAAGCTGTCTCAGCCGGGCTGACACACACACGATGGGGGAGTGGGGTGTCTGAAGCCCTTTGATCCCAATAGGCGTTGCGCGCCTGATGAGAACCTAACACTGCAGGAGCAACCCAGCGCAGAAATACACAGGCTGTTGCCAGCCAGAGCAGCACATAAACACGCACCATCTGAAAGGGTAATTTTCAGTTTTCACGTTGCACGTACCCGTACTTCAGGACCCGAGCCCTGCTGCTTCATGGAGTACCGGTACTCTCCTTGCCCGCAAATAAGTTCCGGTACTCTGGGGGAGAAAACTGAGAAGTGCCGGTACTCAGTACCGGTGAGTACCGGCCCATTTAAAGCACTGCTTACGGGCGGTAACAGATGGAGACAAGGCGGTATGAAGGAGGGACTAACAAGCCTCACAATGAATTGGAAGCTAGCGTTTACAGATGACAATGACAAAAGGCAATTCAAAATATGGGCAGATAGTGGGCGGGGCTTCAAAGCCATACTCCACTACGGCATGCCTCGCAGAGCGGGCAGTGCATGCGCGCTGCCGCTAGGCTCGACCTAAAAAGGCTGTTAAGCTTGCTCAAGAGGGCCACCGAGATATATAATCCAAGAAAATACTGTTGTGTCTGAATATTCAATTCATTGATCAGCTTGTTGTCTGATACATATCAGCTGGGTGCTTTCTACATGTGAAGCACATATGAACCACACAGAAGAAGCACACTTCTGAATTGCTTCAAATGTGTCCAATCCCACAAGATGTATGGGAAATATGGCTGTTGAGTTCTTTGTCTCCATTCCATGTGGCTAGCACTTCTTGGTGAATATGGAAAAATAATTTCATGAATTGCTACTTGTGCCCAGCACAGTTACTGATGTTCTCATCTCAGTGTTCTTGAGAGGTGTTTGGAAACTCAGCACAGTGCAGATCACTGGCATAATATCTATGCACACAATATTGATACAGACAAATATCGGAAAATAAATATTTTTAACAAAAATGTTGCCTTCCTACACTTAACTGATCAAACCACAAATATTGAGAACACAAATATTGTTGTTAAAAATATAGATTTTTACTTATATTGAAAACACAAATATCAGAAGCAAAAATATTGTTACCTTTAAATAAACAAATGACTTGTCTAAAATATCTCCTCACACAATATCGACTGCAATAATATTGCCAAATGATTTACATTATCATTATTAAATGTAAAAATACCAACTTTTATGTTAAACAAATAATTGCAATAAACATTAAACAATATATACACGTTTTAACAAATGAAAATGATATTACATCGCCAAAATAATTATAATTCACCCAAAAGAATTACTGAGTACATAAAAATATGAGCAAAACAATTTGCATAAAGTACAAACATTTATACAACAATATAAATATATATATATATGTATATAAAAATATCATACAAAAGTATCGAACTCCATATTAAACATTATAAATAAAACATAAATTAGTGTTTACCACAGAAAGGACATGAAGGATAAAAAACAAAAAATCAAACCAAAACTAAACTAACCAATAAAATCAAACTTTAAAGAAACTTAACCAACAAAAACACACAAACAATTAGATTAACAATATGAAACACACACAAATTTTATGAACTCAATAATGCAAAAGCTGCAAGACGAGGAAACTCTGTTGGGTTCTCTGATCAGACCCTCAAAAAAGAAATATATACATCTCGACAACTACATTGCAAAGTAAATAAAACTTATATTTAAACTAAAGCTTATTTCTAATTCAAATTAAAATTGTAAAATAACAAATAATTAACAAATTACTCACTAACTTCTGTCTCTTTACATGCACTAACTAAAAGAAAATAGTACATTTTCAGAAAAGTGTTAACCTGCCCGAAAAAACAACACCGATCACAAACCAGAAAACAAAAACAAAAAAGTAAGTATATGTAAATTATAATAAAATAGAAACTCACCGAAAACCATATGAAATAAAACTTAACAACCTCAGATTCTACAAACAAACATGTAAAATGAAACTGATGCTCTTTTTTTCATCCAAATGAAAAGAAAGCAACTGCTACATATTACAACACCCCCAACAGAAAAGCTGCAAAAAAGTGTGAAACATCTAAGAATAAGATACATGTAAGTATATATGATAAAAGTAGTTGCATAATTTTATATGTAAATGACGAGCATATACAGTTTTTTAAATTGTAATTCTTTTAGCAATTGCACTATTTTCAGACATAATGATAGAACAAGCAAGATACATAACACCACAGAAAGGAAAGTAATTGCTAAGCCGCGTGGGCTACACTTACAGCAAAGAAAGTACATCAGTGGAAAATGTGAATTAGAAATGTACCAGTAATTATTCTAATGCATGCTATGGGAGGGCCACTACAAATTATGGTGTTGTAGTTTATGTAGGGGAACCCAACCACCTCCTATATGTGACAGAAATAGAAGTAAGGGAAGTATTGCAGGATACCAGAGAAGCAAGCACTATCTCCCAGGAGCCTACAACAAAAATCCTAAAGGATATACTCTCTAAAGTCCCTGAACACATCATAGGCCAACTACCACCTATGCCCTCTTGAACAAGTTTAATTGCATGAACTAAAAAAGCCATAAACGATACCCCTCCTGCCCCTAGAAAATACCAAGCTATCAAAAAACATGAACACTTAAAAATGACACATAATGAAGAACCGTTCCTGATATATGACAGCCTAAACAATGATAACCAAATCCTAATATTTTCTACAGCAGATAACTTACTAAAACGAAGCCATTGCCAAACATGGATGACGAATGGGACCTTACAAATGTGTCCCAAACAATTCACTCAGATATACACCATACATGGTGAATAGCAAATCACAAATATCCCTTTTATATATGACCTACTACCAAACAAACAAAGTAGCACTTACTACAAACTCTTAAACCACATTAAACATAAAACAAGCTATGATTCTAAACATTTTAAAGGTTTGCCAACACACAGCCATACATGGCTGTTACTATCATTTCAATCACAGCATATGGAGACACCTTCAACAATTTGCACTAAGGTCCTAATTAAGACTACGGCCACAGTGGTGGTGCGGGCACCGCCACACCAGTGGTCTGACTGGCCTATTACAAGTTAGGCGGTCAGACCACTATGAGTCTGCCGCAATGGACCGCAACCGCCTAATTAGAGATCCCTGGCAGCATTGCGGACAGTCTTGAGGCTGCAATATGCTTGGCGGTGCCGCTGTGGCACTGCCAAGCATATTACAAGTTTCCTCTCTGCCATGAGCCCGCCATGAAAACTGTGGTGGAGAGGAAACAAAGAGGGCCCTAAAGAGCCCCCTGTTGCCTCAGGGCCATGGTGTGCATCTTCCCCCTGGGTGCAGTCACCCCCCTTTCCTGCATGGCATGGACTTCACAGTCCATGCCTTGCAGGAACACGCTTTGGCGTTCTCATTGTGGTCCCTTTTTAATAGGCACCGCCATGGGAACGCCAAAGGACCGCCCGCAAGATCACGAGATTACTCGTAACCTGGCAGGCAGCGGTCTTGTTAGGCGGTCCTGGAGTGGGCGCAGGTGTGGCTGCCCGCTCCAGGACCGCCAAACTCGTAATCAGACCTTAACTGTGGAATATGCTATAAACAGTCAATTTGACTTTGAAATTCTAAATAATTATAGAACTAGCCTAGGTCCCTGTCACAGAGATTTAAACCGATCTAAACCAATTTCAGGAACAGATAAAAATTATATACACAATAAATATCCATATTCGCACATAAATTTTGACGTATAAAATAAAAATAACTTAGAAGACACAATAACCCTAACAATAATCCTATCTATTTAAAATTAAACATTAACATATAAAATCACTATTCATAATTAATATATTTGTAGTCATATTTATTATTATTATTATTATTATTATTATTAATATTATCTTTCAAACATAACATTAAAAATCCTAACACAAAATTGAAAATCATAAAACTTTAAAAATATATTAAACTAATTTTCAAAATATGTATAAAAAATAATTTTCATACATTTTACAATATATAGTCCCAACAACAAAACTTATTCCAATAATAAAAATAAAATAAATCAAATTAATAAATGTTTGTTTATCACATTTAAAAAAAATAAACCTGTAACATGTAAATATACAACAGATTCTTAATTTATACATAATAAATAATGCATGTTTACTCTATTTTCATAATTTAATTATGCCACATTTCTTAAATAAATGTAAAAATAAAAGTAAAACAATTTATTCACAATGTCATAATTTTCAACATTTAAAACAATTCATAAAAATATTTACATGTTTTTTAAAAAACAAATATACATTTTAATTGTTTAATGAAATGCAACTTACAAAAACTTTACATTATTAAATTTCAATTTAATAAATTGTAATTTTTACAAAAATTCTAAAATTAAAATTATTATTTTAATGTTTGCAATATTGTTTTATAAATTGAATATAATTGATCAATACATTTAAAATAATTATAAAATATTATTTGAAAAAATCAATAATGATACACAGTTTATACATTTTACAATATTAATTTGCATACCAAATAATTTCTTTTTTTTTACATTCCAGTAATGCAATGGATTTTGACCAGTATTCTAGCATTACTCAGTGTCCCTTAAAGTTGGCGAGAAAGTATGTAGCGTTTTCATCTCACTATGCAAATTAAAAAACATGCCCTGGTCTGAGCCTCTATCGAGGAGTACTGATCTTCTGCGACTGTGTTCCCCATCCCACCCCCTCCCACACTGACATGCCCAACTTGTCGGGTATGCATGCCCCACCCAATCCCAATCTGTAACGAAAAATTTAAAACATAACTTCTTATGCGCAGTCATCGTTTCTGACTGTGCTGATACCGAATAGGTTGTTCAGGGGGATCTCCCGCAGAGGTGCTAGGGGGATTGCGACAGCCCTCTATCCCAGGCGCCCCGATGACCAGGGAGAGTGACCTCCAGCCAGAGGAGGCATGTGGGAGCGAGGGGGGGCATCCGGGCCTTTAGTAAGAATTTGTACCACTTAATAACAAAGGAATAAAGACAACCATATTACAGTAAGAATATAGCAATAAAAGAGAGAAAGAGCAGGGGCACTTCTGCTCCATTCAGAGAGTTCCATGCCCTTTACCGTCCGTCAGACCACGCCGGTTGAATCCTCACCGCTATGTCAGGAGTCCCATGCTGGTCTGGAGCTTACGACAACTCGTGATTAGGATAGAGTGAGTGTACTTGGGAATAGTGCAGTACATATCATCCTTAGTCTGTAGGCCATCCGCGAGGTCAATCGATTTTAGCTAGTGGTGATGAAGATCGGGATCTGGAACGGCTGCGGGCGTCGCTAGGCGCCTAGCGTTGATACTGTTTCAGAAAGTCCTCAGCCTGTTGTGGGTTCTGGAAGAGATGTTGTTTCCCTTTGTGGACAACACGCAGTCGCACTGGGTAGAGCATGGCGTACTCTAGGTGGGCCTGCTGGAGTTTCCGTTTAACCACGGTGAATTTCCTTCATGCTTCTTGAACAGCTTGGGTGAAATCCGGATAGAAGCTGAGGGTGTTTTTCTCGTGTTCAATCTTCTTTTTTTCGCGGGCCAGCCGCAGCACCATGTCTCTGTTGCGGTAGTTGAGGAATCTTACCACGATAGGCCTTGGTGGTGCTCCCAGGGGCGGTCTCGTCCCCAATGTTCTGTGCGCCCTTTCGATCACCAAGTGTTTAGAAAAGGCACGCGTACATTGTTTCGGCGCAAACGCGCCTCTAAATCTTCATTTTTAGCAGCAATTACCCTCAGCACTCGGTCCTTCTGGGAGATCTGTTAGTTATGACTGGTCATGTTGTCTTCCAAGTCTGAGATCCTGGTCTCAGCTTCTTTGATACTGTGGTCATGTTTATCGATCTTCTGGACGATTGTATCCATGCGCGTGGACATAGCACCCATTTTGGATTCGATGGAGGTCAAGCTACTCCTCATGGTGAGGAGTATTGCTTTCCAGTCGTCTTCCTGATCATCAGGGGGGGGCCCTTCTTCGGATTGCTCCTCTTGCTGCGAGGACGCTTTTTTGCGGGCCTCGAATGGCAACTTCAACTGTTTGCTGTCTGTTCGCCCCATCCTGTCTGTGTTAGTCCACCACGCAAGGCGATAAGTCCTTTCAACGGTGCCTACCAGGCGGCTGCCCAGGCCGACGTCGGGGCATCCCTATACGTGCAGTGTGCTCTTCTGAAAATGTAATCTGTTCTTTTGTGATGTAGCTCTATGCCGGCTATGTTAATTTCTGGCTATGACTTTGCAGCCACAGTAGCCTTGCAGGGGCTGCCGGGGTCCAGGGGGGAGCCAAGTGTAGGGGGGCAGCACAGGACCGCCTTCCAATTATGATATGTGGGGGAGAGTTATTCCACCTGACCGCATTCGCCCCAATATGTGGGGGCACAGCTCCTCACTATCTTGCATGCGCAGATCTGGGGCTGGAGGGAATGTTCTGTTGTGGCAATAAGCAGTGGTCTTCCTATTCAGGTCTGCCGCACGATCAGCTCCAGGCCTTGAGTCCCCAGTCCAGCGATGACGCGGCACACTTGCCCCACTCTCCCACCGCTTTATTTTGCCCCCCGGTGGGGTCAGGGGGGGACCAGCTCCCGACCTCTCGTTTCTACATGCGATCCCTAGGAGGCACAGTAAACGCCGCTGATCCTCAGAGTTAGGACCCCCGAGTGGCAGTGTCTCCGCTGGTTCAAGTTATTGGGGGGGGCTCACTAGCGTGCACACCAGGTGTAGTGCAAGAGCCGGGGGAGCAGTGTCAGTCCTGCCTCGGGACACAATCTTCCGGCCCAGTGGGGGGAGGGGGAGCGCAGTCCGCCACGAATTACGGCTGTGTGGCCTGTAGGTCTTTTTCTCCCGAGCCTCAAAAAGTATTCCCCCCTCACCTTAGTTGGCAGCAGGGGGGGGGGACGCCGAGATCCAATCTGCTCAGTCAGAGTCTCGTAGTCCGCAGGCGTCTCCCGCAGATCACGAAGTGGAGGACTCACGGTGAACCCGGCCCGCTCCTCGTGTGCGACCGCGGGCTCAATTAGTTGGTGCGCCCACCTCTGAGCTCCATATTACGCACCGCAGCATTCATACGTACTTGCAGTTGGCTTTTTCCCCCATCACACTGCAACCGCCAATATTTAGCAGGACGTCGGGAGGGTCCATTATCGTTCCGACGTTGGTCCCGGCATATCAGGGGCACTATTTATGAGTGGTACTACATATTAGTTAATTATTTGCGGCCCCGGTTGCCGGAGCCTCAGCTATGAGTGGCCATCTTGGTTGCGCGCCCCCTAGCGCCTCTGCATACCAAATAATTAACATTACGTTTCAATTAAAATATTCACTTTTTAAAATTCTCCCTAGCCTTATCCCTTAAAATCCCAGCATCCTACTACTAAAAAAAAAATATTTATACATTATTTTTACGTATTCATTTAACTAGAAATAAACATTTAAAAAATGTCATAATTAATAAATTATCTTGCTTAACACACAAATAACAAAACTGTACATATCAAAATCAAACACACTACAATAAAATACATACAAAATAACCCTTACAAACGATATCATATATAATATTTTCGAAATCGATATGTTTTGCAATAATATTAAAAACAACACTTAAAACATTTTTCTTACCTTCGACATTCTTGTTGATGATATTTTTAACATCCAGATATTCTTGGCGCGATATTTTTGTATCACAATATTTTTTTATTTGATATTTTGTCCAAACACTGCACATCGCAATAGCATAGTCACCTTCTGAACTCTTGTTTAGAGAATAAGGACCCATGTACATCCAGTGGCTTCTGCAAGTCCTCAAAACCATGATGAACCTGTCATAGTGATCTTAGAAAGAAACAAAGAGTGACAACATATGCACACAGGAAGAGGAGAGCCAACTCCTCTATTTTATGCCAAGGACACATGGTGCTGGTAAAATCATAAACATCCATGAAAGTGATCGAGCATTTGCATTACGTTGATGAATGATGTTAATGGGTCCATGCTTCTGATAGGGAGAGATAACAACACCATAACACAAACACATCTAGTTCTACACACTTGACTGCAATCCATTCTGTCTTCTGCTCAAAATGCTACTGAAACTGAAGGGACACATGAAGACACCAGCCACTTGGAGGACAGTGAGTGATTTACCCTCAGCGACTCACAACTTCTTCTGCTGGCCACTTCTCCCAGTTCTTGCCGCTGTTAATAGCTATCCTTATTCCAACCTCACTGCTCACTCATCCTCATTGACAGTTTAGACCCCATGAAAGGTTTATCACCATCGTGGATTAGTTATAGTGGATGGTCATATAAGTAAGGGGGAAATGGTAACCTCACTGTTGTTGGGACTAGTTCCATTGTGCATGCTTTGAAGTCTGCCAATTGGAGGTACGAAGAAGGGCCGTGCAGAATGACCTTGCCATAGTGGAGAGCAAATGTGCCAGCGCAATTCTCCGACATGTTATTTTTGATTCCAGATGCTTCCCTTTCTATAGTCTTTAACTGAAATGTAACTAGTGCCTAAAAGAAAATTAAAGTTACATTTAACATTGTCAATATATCCCTGCTGAAATTACCACAAAGCAAATTCAGTTGATGGGTTGTTTAGCCCTAGAAATAGCTTCATGTGGAGCAGAGGGAGGTTAAGGGCTTCCATGAGCATAGCATTTCCTAGTGACAAGGAAATACCACTGAGGATCAGTGGTTAAGTTTTACCCTTCAATCATTGATCATAGTGGTACAATTATTGTCCTATACAGATTATCTTTGAATCCATAGGTAATATTTTTCTCCACTGGTATAACATGTCCTGGCCTCTTTGACTAATTTCTGATTTGTAAACTGAATACTGCATGTCAGAAATTGGGTTGCTGGTTGACTGGGGTGTGAGCCCTAGTTACGCCACAGCCACAGTCCCTTACAGGGTGAACTAAGAAAGGTCACTAAATTAACTTGCACTTAACCCTGGGTAGCTTGGCACAAAATGCAGCCAGGCTTAACTTAGAGGCAATGTGTAAAGTATTTAGCAGTAAACAAACAGAAATAAAGTTAAAACTCAACACAAGAAAAATCCCACACAAATTTAGAAAAACAGAGTGCAATTTAATAAATTATGTGACACAAAAATGACAAAAATCCAATCAGTAGAACCGGTGTTATGAAGTTTAAACGTTTTTAGTAAAAACAAGCGCCTAAAAGATCAAAGCACCAACGCTAGACCAGGTCAATGTTGAAAAATATAGCTGACCCCTGTGGAGCGTGGTTCAGATACAAAAAGTGGATTGGGCCCAGTCAGTGGTTACCTTCGGACCTAGAAGAAAGTTTGAGAAAAATGTTCTGAGAATGTAAAATTCAGCAGGGCAATGCTGCAGGAGGTGTCCAAGGAGTGAAAGTTGTTGTCGGATAGCCGTGGTGAAGATTTCTATATTCGGACTTAGGGCCTGATTACGAGTTTGGCGGTCTCGCAGCAGGGCACTGTGAGAACGCCAAACCCGTAGTCAGACCACCTGCCGTATTACGAGTTTAATCTCGGTGGGCGGTCCTGCTGCGGCGGTCCCACGGCGGTGCCTTTCTAAGGCTCAAAGGAGAGCCATAGAAAGGTAATGCAGTGGGCGTGCCGCAGCACGTTCCTGCACAGGGAAAAATGCACCATATCATGCATTTCTTCCTGTGCTGGAACTGGGGGTGCAAACTCGGAGGGGGGCAAAATATGTGCCCCCCTGCAGGCACACCCCTGCACAGAGGCAACAGGGGGCCCTGTAAGGGCCTCTGAGTTGCCTCACTGCCACCCTTTTCATGGTGGGCTCCCCGCAGTGGGCAGGGTTGCAGTGAGGCAACTCGTAATATGCTTGGCGGTGCCGAATTGGCGCCACCAGCATATTGTGGCCTCTGATGGCTGCAACACCACCACGGGATCACGGATCCCTGGCGGTTGCAGCGGTCCTGTGGCGGTCCATCTGTCAAATTCGGAATACAGGGATAGGACCGCTGGTGCATTGGTGGCCGGATTGCCACCACGGGTTTGGTGGTCCATCGGATCGCAGAACTCGTAATTAGGCCCTTAGTCTCCTTTTTGGAAGTTTAAATTCTGCAGTGGGCCAAGACAGAGGGCTGTAGTTGAAGACAATTCCACAAAGTCATATACCCCTTTGGTGAAGGACTGCTGAACAGGATTTGCGACTGCGGAGAAGAACGTAGTGGGATACGCTGCAAAGTGAATTCAACCAGCGATGCACCTCGGAGAGATAGGCAAGCAGGTTGGTCCCGGACTCCTCCTGGTTCTCAGAGGAGGTTTTGGCCAAAAGTTTCTAAGTCTTCAGTTTTGCGATTTGCCCATTTGGGCACCTTTAGTACCCCAATCAAGGGTGCAGGACTGTTGGTACACCACATGAGGATTCAGGACTCACTTAGGCTGTGGCCAGGTGTAGGTTCAAGATGGTAGGAGCCTTTTGTGTCCCTGTGGCTCTGAACAGGAGGCCAGCAAATAAGCCCTAGGTCACTCTGATAGTACTAGGTTCAGGTGAAGATGCAAGGCTCAACAGCAGGGCTGGCCTCTAAAGGTTCAAGGTGGGCCCCAGGCAGCAAAGCAGTCCTTCCAGGTACAGGTACAGCAAAGCAATCTTGAAGAGTGCACGGCAGGTCCTAGCAGCAGGCGGTCCTCTGAGAGTCCTTTTGCCGGTCCAGGAGTAAACTAAAGGGGTGATGTCCGAGGTCCTATTTTTATTCCTTGGTGCCCACCTTCTGGTAGGTAGGAGACATTTCTAGACAGTGGCTTTGAAGTGCATGGAATTTCCTGACTCCTCTGCCCTGGCTCCAAGCTGGCTGCAGTGACAATGTGGAGGGGACAAGTCCTTTGTGTGAAGACAGAGCAACCCCTAATCAATTGCAATTGGGGCTGTGCCCAGCTCTGCCACCCTATCCTGACAGCAGATGGGCCCATTCAGGCACACCTAATACGTCTATTGTGTGACTGTCTGGGAGTAATTCACAAAGCCTGTCAGTTACACCCAGTCATGTGACCCAAGACAGGCTGCAGGCACAAAAGGGCTAAGGGCAGAAAAAATGCCAACTTTCTAAAAGTGCCATTTTCAAAATTGTAATCAAAAACCCTACTTTACCCTTAAAAGGGATTTTTTCATCACAATTCCAGAAAAAACACCAAATATGACATATCTACATTGTCCCAATTGAAAATTACAGCTTATTATATGTAATAAAGAATCTCCAATGTTATCCTACTGAAGGGGTAGGTCTCGCAGTAGTGAATAACAAATTTAGGAGTTTTTCACTACCAGGACATGTACAACTTAAAATTACGTGCCCAACCTTTTAATTACAATGCACCCTGCCCTATGGGCTACCAAAGGCCTACCTTAGGGGCTACTTATATGTAATAAAAGAGGAGTTTATGGTTTGGCAAGGGGGGATGTCTTGCCAAATCTGCATGACATTTTAAAACTGAATTCAGGCTGCAGTGGCAGGCATGGTGCTTTTTAAGGTGCTACTTAAGTGGGTGGAACAATATGTGTTGCAGGCCCGCTCGAAGCATTAATTTACAGTCCCTGGGTATATGGTATACCACTCCACAAGGGACGTAGAAGTAAATTAAAGCATGCCAATTGGTTACAAGCTCATTTAACCATGTTTTAGGGGAGTGAGCACAAGTACTTTAGAACTGGTTAGCAGTGGTAAAGTGCACAGAGTCGTAAGGCCAACAAAAATAGAGAGGCGAGGCAAAAAGTTTGGAGAAAGACCACCCTAAGGCTGACAGGTCTACCACTGCAGATTACATAATTATTTGTATGCCAGCCTCTACTAAACAAACCTGGAAGCTAATGTCCTTTTGAAGACCTGATAAGATGTATTTCCTCATGCTATAATATTTCCACAGTGTAGCCAAATAGGAAATTATCACTACAACATTCACCATTACTCAAATACAAAGTTTTGGAATAAAATGTAGGCAGAGCTATATGCAATATCAGTGGCTGAAGGTATCAAAATGCAGAGCATGCCACATGTAATTCTCAAAATGAGACCGCTTTCCACGCTCAGGCTGGTACGCACATGGTGGGGGTATCACATTCAATTTTTGAAGAGGAGGAATGGAATAGACATTAATCTGATGGTACAGCTTACTGATGAATTCAAAGTGACGTTGTATATAAAGTGGCTAGCAGCAACCGTGTGCCCTCTTGACCTCAAGGGAAATCAATTGAGTATCTAATTTTGGTGGTGCATGCATGGCGAAAGCGAAAATGAAAGAGGTATTGTGTATTTGTTAAATAACTACAAATGAACTTTTCCCCCATAATTTTAATTTTCTTAATTTAGGACATAGGCACAGCTTTGTGAATGCTTCAAGAGTCTTTAAACAAGTTCTACAATGAAAAAAACGCATTTAAATTCCGTGAAACTGTGTGTTTTTGTCGGACGATCGAAACAGAGGTAAGATCTCGCTAATCATACGCATATATGTGTTGCTGTTGTCAATTAGAGAGAATTGTAGGGCAAACCTATCCAATCAGCCGTGAGTAAATCTGTACCATATTAGTGTAATCAGGACCTGTTATTCAAGACAGTCTCGGTGGCTGGAGGAAGTCCACTGAAAATCAAGAACTTTAAATCACAGATCACTGACACAAAATGTTCCATTACAAAACAATGTATTTATTCTCAATGCAGACAAACTCCCAGCTACTAATGATACAGCAGAAGTAGGCCACGCCTTATTTCTTTTTAAGTTTTTTGGGACAAATGTATCTTTGAATAGAAGAACATATGTGTGCTTGAATTAAAAGGCTCAGTGTTTTTAGAGAAAGCTGATTTTTCATATATTCTCTATGATTGCGCACATTTCCGTGGACAGAAATACTTAAAGTAGGGAGTGCAGCAGGGGATGGGCATTATAGTCTATTATTTATGTTCATTGCAATGCCTAAAGAAAAGCAGCGACACAATGCCCAATTACCTCAAAGCTAACCTTTTGTCCTTCAAATGTATGTAAACAATTATAGGTCAGTGTTATACTTGTCTCGAGTAATTGAAAATAATTTTGCATTTGGCTGTTTTTTGTTTTTAATTAAAAAAAAATGTATTTATTCATTTTGCATCTTATAAACATCATTCAAAATATATAGATTACATCTCAGCAGCTCGGAGTCCGTCATTGATAATAGGCGGGCATATTCACGTACAGTGGTGAGCAGCAGTACACATCATCTTTAAATATACGAGTTGGGCAGCAAAAAACATTGAAGAGTTCAGCATGGCCATAGGTAATTAACAGCATGAGAAAGGTAGGCTTGTCCGTTCACAAAAGATCACTCTCTCCCACAACTCGGTATGGATAGTGCATGTAGCCTAATCCCAGCGTCTGCGCAGGGGTGCAGTAGAGGAATGGTGCATGTCTCACAGTAAACTAGTGAGGCTGGACTAGGCCGTGGGCATAGGTGGGGTGGTAGTCCGAGGGTGTGTAGAGGTGCATTTGGTTGTTGTTTTAACCGATAATTCAATGTCAACGTGTGATATGCTGCTCTCTGTTGTGTTGACACCTTTTACGTTCCACTTTACAAGTTCAATAAACAGTAATAATGTTAAATATACATACGTATATTGTGAGAAGTTGGCCTGGTCTGTGCTGTCCATTAATTAAAGTGGGCACCTTGCACCAGTCCAAACAACCCTTATGATGAGTAACGAGGTCAAAGATAACCTTAGAAAGCTATCCAAGTGGTAGCTGTGGAGAGCAGCCTTCAGACTTAGGGGTCGATTCCGATCTCGGCCGGAAGCGCACCTAATACTATTCGTCCGGAAAAAAACCGAGCCGAACGCGTGTTTCCCTACCGATTCGAACATTCGTACGAACTAGCAAGTACGATGCGCATAACTGCCCAGATCCCGACCCAGCCGTACTTACCCAATCCAGCTCCTGTTCCCCGCCCGAGCCGGATCCGTAAACGCAGAATCGAGTCGCATGGAAGCAAAAATACAGCACCTTCCGGCCGGACCAGTACGATGCGCCTTCCGTACGCGCCGAACCCGTCGCTTCGTCCGGCACGTCAGAGCATCCGGGAGAGCCGCACATAAGCTCCGATTCGCGCCACAAGACGATCCACGGCTACGAGACGAACACGCCAGCCACGAGTACGAGTCGAAGCAACGAGAAAGCCCAACGAGACGAACCTACCATGAATCCCATCGCGCAGGTCCTACCAATACTCTACATCTATTACCGGAACAGGTACGGACGCGTACGGCGCAGAAGGTAAGTTAAACACCCACTACACAAACAAACGACACGTACCCGACATATAACACCACACACATAGGGATGCAGAAATGACTTACACTAGCAACAGCAGAACCATAGGGGCGGGATGTCAATCACCAATGCCATATACACCCATAGGGGCCTGGATGCCAACCACTAACACCACCCCTACTCATGGGGGCTGGATGCCTGTCACTACTACCATCCCCACTCATAGGGGATGGATGCCTACCGCTACCACCACCCCTACTCAGGGGTGCTAGATGCCTGTCACTACTACCATCCCCACTCATGGGGGATGGATGCCTACCACTACCACCACCCCTACTCAGGGGGCTGGATGCCTGTCACTACTACCATCCCCACTCATGGGGTGCTGGATGCCTACCACTACCACCACCCCTACTCAGGGGTGCCAGATGCCTGTCACTACTACCATCCCCACTCATAGGGGGATGGATGCCTACCACCAACACCACCCCTACTCAGGGGGGGCTGGATGCCTACCACTACCACCCCCCCTACTCAGAGGAGGCTGGATGCCTGTCACTACTACCATCCCCACTCATAGGGGGATGGATGCCTACCACTACCACCACCCCTACTCAGGGGGCTGGATGCCTGTCACTACTACCATCCCCACTCATGGGCTGCTGGATGCCTACCACTACCACCACCCCTACTCAGGGGTGCCAGATGCCTGTCACTACTACCATCCCCACTCATAGGGGATGGATGCCTACCACCAACACCACCCCTACTCAGGGGGCTGGATGCCTACCACTACCACCACCCCTACTCAGGGGTGCTAGATGCCTGTCACTACTACCATCCCCACTCATAGGGGGATGGATGCCTACCACTACCACCCCCACTCATGGGGGCCTGGATGCCTACCACTACCACCACCCCTACTCAGGGGGCTCGATGCCTGTCACTACTACCATCCCCACTCAAGGGTGCTGGATGCCTACCACTACCACCACCCCTACTCAGGGGTGCCAGATGCCTGTCACTACTACCATCCCCACTCATAGGGGGATGGATGCCTACCACTACCACCACCCCTACTCATGGGGGGGCTGGATGCCTGCCACTACCACCACCCCTACTCATGGGGGGCTGGATGCCTGTCACTACCACCACCCCTACTCATGGGGGGCTGGATGCCTGCCATACCACCACCCCTACTCATAGGGGGCTGGATGCCTGCCACTACCACCACCCCTACTCATGGGGTGCTGGATGCCTACCACTACCACCACCCCTACTCAGGGGTGCCAGATGCCTGTCACTACTACCATCCCCACTCATAGGGGATGGATGCCTACCACTACCACCACCCCTACTCAGGGGGCTGGATGCCTGTCACTACTACCATCCCCACTCATGGGGTGCTGGATGCCTACCACTACCACCACCCCTACTCAGGGGTGCCAGATGCCTGTCACTACTACCATTCCCACTCATAGGGGATGGATGCCTACCACTACCACCACCCCTACTCAGGGGGGGCTGGATGCCTGTCACTACTACCATCCCCACTCATGGGGTGCTGGATGCCTACCACTACCACCACCCCTACTCAGGGGGTGCCAGATGCCTGTCACTACTACCATCCCCACTCATAGGGGGATGGATGCCTACCACTACCACCCCCCCACTCATGGGGAGCTGGATGCCTACCACTACCACCACCCCTACTCAGGGGGGGCTCGATGCCTGTCACTACTACCATCCCCACTCATAGGGGGATGGATGCCTACCACTACCACCCCCCCACTCATGGGGGGCTGGATGCCTACCACTACCACCACCCCTACTCAGGGGGGGCTCGATGCCTGTCACTACTACCATCCCCACTCAAGGGGTGCTGGATGCCTACCACTACCACCACCCCTACTCAGGGGGTGCCAGATGCCTGTCACTACTACCATCCCCACTCATAGGGGGATGGATGCCTACCACTACCACCACCCCTACTCATGGGGGGGCTGGATGCCTGCCACTACCACCACCCCTACTCATGGGGGGCTGGATGCCTGTCACTACCACCACCCCTACTCATGGGGGCTGGATGCCTGCCATACCACCACCCCTACTCATAGGGGCTGGATGCCTGCCACTACCACCACCCCTACTCATGGGGTGCTGGATGCCTACCACTACCACCACCCTACTCAGGGGTGCCAGATGCCTGTCACTACTACCATCCCCACTCATAGGGGATGGATGCCTACCACTACCACCACCCCTACTCAGGGGGCTGGATCCCTGTCACTACTACCATCCCAACTCATGGGGTGCTGGATGCCTACCACTACCACCACCCCTACTCAGGGGGTGCCAGATGCCTGTCACTACTACCATCCCCACTCATAGGGGGATGGATGCCTACCACTACCACCACCCCTACTCAGGGGGGGCTGAATGCCTGTCACTACTACCATCCCCACTCATGGGGTGCTGGATGCCTACCACTACCACCACCCCTACTCAGGGGGTGCCAGATGCCTGTCACTACTACCATCCCCACTCATAGGGGATGGATGCCTACCACTACCACCACCCCTACTCAGGGGGCTGGATGCCTGTCACTACTACCATCCCCACTCATGGGGTGCTGGATGCCTACCACTACCACCACCCCTACTCAGGGGTGCCAGATGCCTGTCACTACTACCATCCCCACTCATAGGGGATGGATGCCTACCACCAACACCACCCCTACTCAT
>CAWUFW010023862.1:0-68635 GCA_963921515.1 Calotriton arnoldi | reverse complement strand
CAATTCGATTGCATTTTCAAACTGTTCTACATTCAGCAACTTATTATTGTAAAGTATTTAATGCTTACCTGTGCCAGGCTTGCTTGGTTCTAAAATAAAACAACAGTATATTTTTTATACAAAAACAATTGGCCTAGAGTTCAGTTCTTGAGTGTGTGAATTCATTTGCTGACTGAGTGTGTACATCAAATACTTAATACTGTCCTGTGATACTGCCTTACTGCTCGACCACTCTACCACAAATAGAGAGTAAGGTTCAATCTAACTTTAACCTCTGCCTACCTCTGGGGTCACCTGGACTCTATACACACTATACCTCATTTTGGTGTAGTATATATATAGCCAGTTTCCTACAATATGTTTTAGCCTTTTTTGTATCTTCCTTTTGTAAGAAATATGGATGTTTTGTGCTGTATATCTGATGTTTGAAATTAATTTGTATATACCCACGCATTGGATTGCAATAATAAACAAATAAAAAAAATAGAATACCAAGGTGTGATTGAAATTTGCACCTCCTCAATGAACAACCGTTTGTTTCCTGTCATGAAACCTGACAACACATATCGTTTGGTTTTAGATTACAGACACTTGAACACATGCACAAAAACATTTGCAGTTCAGAACGCACATAGTGCCGCATTAATGAATAACATTGTGCGGAAGAAATACAAAACCATACTAGATATCTTGAATGGATTCTTCTGCCAAAATATAGCTCCTGAAAGCAGGTATTTGACCGGATTGTCTGCTCTCGGCACTCAGCATCAGTTTTGTCATCTGCCCCAGGGCTATAAGAACAGCCCCGGGTTATTCTCAGCAAGAGTGTCAGAGCTATTACAAACTTGGCGATGAAGAGGCAGTGTCCTACATTGATGATATTTATCTGATGGATGAATTACTTGAACACTTGTGCAGGGTGAACAACATAATTGTTGGTTCCGCCAATTTGGGCTACAAATTTAACTTCAAAAAATGCCCATCTCACCATCCTATTTTTGGAATATGAGCTGTCAAGTGAAGGCAAAAGCCTGGCCGCTAACCTTTTAGAAAAGTGCGCGCTAATCCAGCCTCCAAAGACTCTGAAGGGTTTACAATCCATTTTAGGATTTCTAAATTTCAGCAGAACATACATTAAAGACTACGCAGAAAGAGTGAAACCATTCTATGACCTAATCAGACCAGATTTCACAGCAAACAAGTGGACTCAAAAACATACAGACACTCTACGTTCAGTTCAAGCTGACATGATAGCTTCAAAACACTTGCAGACACGAGTAAACGTCCGCAACCTGGTAATACAGGTCGTCCCCGGGTTATCAGGGTATACCTACATCACGTTCAATGAAGGTGAGAAAGTTCCAATTGCATACAAATCTCATTTTACACGAATGCTGAAAATCGATTTTCAGCTACAGAAAAAAATACTGACGGCAGTACAGACTGCTGTAGGGAGAGAAAGAGCACTAGCACAGGGGAAACGCATAATCGTTGTAACCCCGATACTGACTTTAGAAGCAGTAACCAAAGCCAGCATCCCGAATGCGAAGGCACTGCATCCACGTTGGATACAATGGGCTAATTCTCTCACTGCAACAGATGTAGAATACAGATATGATCCTACACTGAGAACTCAAGCATTCCTGCAGTACGAACAAGAATACCCTCTCCCGAATGAAATCTTGCCTCTAGATCAGTATGAATACATCATTTATACTGATGGTTCTGCCCAACCGGCTATTGGAAGTAAACAACAATATAGCGCTGCATGTGCTATAGTAAAAGGTCGGATGCGGGATGGTAAGTTCCATCCCAACAATACGACTATGCAATCTCTGGGAGATTGTACAGCGCAGCTGGCAGAACTGAAGGCCCTGATACTAGCACTACAGTATACGGATCGGGAATTCCCCACACTGATTGTGTGCGATTCATTTTACTGTGTGCGATCTTACAATGAATATCTTCACTACTGGGGCCAGAATATGTTTAGAGACGCCGAGGGTTGCACGATAAAACATAAATTGTTATGGAAACAAGTGGCAAAGCTGAAAGCATGCCTGCCACAGGCTCAAGTTATTCACACCTTCAGTCATCAGCGTGTTGGCATGCACGTTGAAGGGAATTCACTGGCTGATGAAGCCGCCAAGGCGACAGTGCGAACTGCTGCAGTTGCCACAATAACTCGTTCACACACGAGAATAGACGGAGATATACTTGTAGCTATCAATGCCACAAAGAACGGCTCTGCCGTCCTGCCAAAAGGCTTTCCACTCAAGTACTCCTACAAGTTAGATGCGCACAACACACCGTATGCTCAAATTCTAGGAGTGGGGGATAGAGTAATATCAAACAAAGATCGCAGATTAGGTTTAATAGTAGCTGCACACGAGGGTCTATGCTCAGCACACGCAGGAGTCACTGCAACAATTTAATTATTGAAGCAGCGTTACTGGTGGTCGGGGCTGACAAAACAAACAAAGGACTATGTCCTGAAGTGCGATATTTGCCAGCAGATGAAGGGTTCCACCATTCACAGGCCACCACAAACACCATTACTGATTTCAGACAGACTTCTTGCGTGTGTCTATTTGGACCACTGCGGCCCCTTAAATTCAGACGGGGCTTACAAGTACATCTTGGTGGCAGTGGATTCATGCTCTAGATTCCTATGGGTTTGGCCCCAGCGCTCAGCTGACGCTCGAACTGTTATAAAGGATTTGTGAGTCTTCATCAGGACATACGCAATTGGCATCTTACATTCCGACCGTGGTCCTGCGTTTAGCTCTAGGGCTTACAAGGAAGCCATGGAAAGTATGGGCGTGGCCTTGCGGTACTCCTCCCCCTACCATCCCGAGGGAAATTCGGTGGTGGATAGGAAAAACCGGGACCTAAAGCAATCCTTAACTGCTAGGGTATTAGGTGCGGGCGGTAGTTGGGTCAATCACCTGTATTGGGACAAGAGGGCACTTAATATGCCAAGAAAATCCTTGGGAGGCCATACCCCTTATGATATCCTGTTTGGGACAAGAATGTGGGTCCCTGATCTCGATTGTGCCAGCACAGTGGCGCATGCAAAACCATTTGAACTGAATGCCCTTTGGCTTTTTTACAGGAACTCAATTAATTCCGTGCGTTACTAAGCAACGTGCAATTTAAACATATTGCCACTGGGGAAGTGAAACCAGTTCCGGCAAGACCTGCCTGGGTCCCGCAGTTTGGAGACCTGGTCAGGGAAAAGATCGTGAACAGAAGAGAGTTTGGGCCATCTTACAGAGCACCTGTACCTGTCCTGGCGGTAGTGGGAACAAGAACAGTACTTCTTCCGCCTCTTCCCGGCAAAAAAGAAAAAGATTTGTCGCCATTGATCTGATCAAACCACATCATGTGGCCAATTCTCAACAGTAGGCCGCGTGGGGTCCTGAGTAGCCGCAGATCTCCTCTTCCTACTATACAGGAAGTTCAGATGGAAAGACAAATTACCTTTCAAGACTCCACTACGCAATGTGAAGGAGTCATGAATAATGGAGTGCAAATCATTCCAGTTGAAATTGAAAAACATCAAGAAGAAACAACAAAGCAAGTTGTAATTCGGTCCAACAATGATGTCTACATCAATGTGCCTTCAAACAACACATCTGCCAGTTTTACAACCTGCGGAGCTACCAAAGATAGCTCAAACTGCGTCTGGATACTTCATCAACTTCGATGATTTCTCTTCAGATCCAAGTGAACCTGATCAAACGCCACCCATTTCAAAGAAAGAGACATTTCTACAATTCTATCTTTTGCTCAAAAAGACTTACTTAGTGTCACCTTGGTTGCATATTTGGTTTGCAATAGGGGAAGTATACCTGTTAATTTGGATTGGCACAGTGACTGTCTTTTTTCTGCATCTGAACGGACATTATCTCCCAGAACGCTCTGCAGTACAATCAGTGAACTTGGTCCTGAAACCACATACATCATCACATCGTGAACAAAGAGACTTGTCCCTGGTGATCATTACAGCAATTCCAATACCTGATGTTATAGTTTGGGATAAAGTTTCATATGATGTATTTGGTCGTACTGAACATTTTAAAAGTCCACATTTGTTTAAAATTTCTTTAAATCATTTCATTACCCCAGTACACTCTCTGATGATTGGGACATTGAAACTGTAAATACCATGCTTTCAGATTTGCTGCATTTTCTTACAGGGAATTGTATGAGGATACAACTGACTACGATACCATTTTTTATTACCAGCATTATGGTCATCATTTTTTGCATAGAGCAAGTTTACCACGCACTGCTAACATTTACCATCAATGGGAACACTGCCCGACTCTACCAAAGGGTAGTTCTGCCACATTCACGCAGAAATTCGCATACTTTTCGGGGTTCAACACATCAGACCCAGAATCGTTTTACTACAAACTTGCACAGACTAATGCAACAATGAAGAAAATTATGCTAACAAACACAAAGCTGATATATTCAGCACCTTTTATCTTCCAACTGTCTATACAGGGTTTCGACTACTGGAGAGACACCATAGACACAAAATCTATCTGGGGACAAGAGAGTGGCAGGTTCAGGAAACTGAGGCTTTATTCAGAGCTTGCCTCATACAATTACAGATGATTTTCCTGAACAGAACAGTGCAATAGACTGCCTATTACAGGTTTGCACAAATTAAAGACCTGAGAACACTGAGCATTCCCTCACCCACGCCTATTAAGGATATCTCAAATAACACACTAAGAAGTGAGGGGACACATGGTACAAATACATACAATTCATCATCTCCCGGTTGGAAGAGTTGGTTGGTTTGGCCTGTAGACACGAATATGTGTAACTCAAGATTCAAGGGTACCACCGAAGGGTTTAGTATCCATAGGCCCGGCCCACGCTATGTACACATAGATGACCCAGGGGTAGTGACTTCCTATAGTGTCGGGAAGTTGTGCCTAGATTGGCTAAAGATCTCAACACTTTCACAGGTGAAACAACACTTGTCCCTTCTGTCACCTTTCTGTCAGACAACATGGATCTTAGAGATTTCTTATTAGGTCCCAAGAAACCGCATAGTAAAAGCTTCTTATATACCATCTATAATGAAGTCTGGAAAGTCTCACAACAGGAAGCTGCTGAGAGACTTCATGAAATGGATAGAATTAACCTAGAAAAGGTCTTAGCTGTGGTAGACAACAGCATAACCACACTCTCGTCTCGTATTTATTTACTGGGCAACATTGTGTCCTCAGCTATCGACATACTGGAACAGGATTTGTCTATTCTACAACATGGGCAATCGCAGCTACGCGCTATTATGCTTCTGAGTTGGACGCTTCAATCATTGCATTCTGGCCATGTTCCATGGTGATACATTAAAGACACAAATCTGTTTTCGGCTTACAATCCGACCGAAAGACAATTGACCATGGCACGCCGAGATGCGAAGTACACCATGCTGCTCATTGAAAAACTAGAGAAGTTACCTTTTACTGTAGCAGAATCACCGTCTACGGAATGGTTAATCCATGGCTATATCACACTGCCAATCACGACATTCCAATTCTAATACTGCCTGAAATATTACCCAGTAGGCAGGTATGAAGCGTTGGGCGAAGAGTACATACGAGAAACCTGGAGGTTGCCATTCACTTATAGGTGCAGGAATAACGGCAAGGGCGTTTTCTTGAGTAATTCGCACTGCGAAAAGGCCTTAAGTGGGTCTTTGGTGTGTAAAGAAGTGTCACTTCAAGGAGCGTGTAATGCGTCAATAGCGAACTTGTCCTGCTACCTGAAGGGTTCCCCACCTGCTGTAATTCATCCAGTTTTTGAGTTACTTTCCAATGGGAGTTACTTGATGCTGAATGACCAAGGCTGCTGTAGTATGACACCCGGCATTGCTTATCTAGTGACCGTCAATTCCAGGGTTATTTGTTGTAAGCAAGTATTGTTTCCCCCAGCTCGCACAGTTAGGGAGACACCACTGTGGCTTTCACTGAATGTTTCCAACATAGGGTTTGATTCTCTGAGCAGACTGAAAGCCATGCTATTTCAGCAAAATGTGGCCTTAACTTCAGCCCGAGAGATCTTTGATTCCAGGTTGCAAGGTCCTCGGCAGAGATACAGGCTCTGGTCCGTACAAACTTCCCGCTCCATTTCTGAGAAATGGTCCATTGTATCTTTTACATGTCTGATACGCGGGGGATAGTACCCTTATTTAGGAGCATTGGATCGGGTCTGTTAACCACCTTTCAAACCATTTTCGGAGTGATCCCATCATTCATACGCTCCGTACTTGGAAGCGTTTTTGGAGGGCTTCCTTTGGTCCTGCTTTCAGTGGCGGGCATCCTGATTTTACTCCAATTGCTTCACAATGGATGTTAACATCACTTGAGACATGGGGAGAACACTGCTGAAGCGACGTTGTCGTGAGCGATTGATGTTCTTCCTGGGTATACCTCAGCTTCAGGAGCTGAGTGAGCATTGGTTCCTCTCTTTCAGACCGGCCTGGCTTGACTGCATTCTGCCAGTATTCCGCTGCCTCTTTTGCGGATTCGGACGCGTGTTGGACCTCTGTCTGACACTTCCAGCTGTTGTGCTGCCGGACATTGACATGCTCCTGGCGCCTTTACGGGCCCATATGCACAGTTGCCCAAAATGTATTCCCATGTTGATGATGGCATTCCTAGAGCCTCCACGGGACGCTTCTGCTCCTGTTGGGACAGAGATCGGCTCTACCACGGATGTGCAGGCATCAGTCTCAGGCACACAGGCATCTACTTCTTCCCCGACGGCTGCCGTGGGAACCAGCGATGACCATCTCTGCTCACTTGATATCATACTGGAGGTGCTAGAAGGACTGCCTCCTGCGATGACATGTTCCATGATGTTGAGTCTTCAGCGCAGGATTGTTAAACAATCTGGCGTCTCCTGTGCTGGGAATCATTTGGGCAATTTTTAAACATGTGCCAAACTGAAGGTCGAACAGACTTTGTTTTTCTTCTCTGCTCTATCTGAAGATAGTGGCTTTCAAGGTGCTCAGAAAAACAATGACTATATTCAAACGTATAGAGGACCTTTCATGAACGCTTTTTTAGGGAAGAATGCTTTTTATATAGACCTTGCTTTTATGCACATCTTTTAATGATGACCTTTTTAAGTACTTTTAGTATGTTTTAATATAAATGATTTGTATGCCTTTTTTAGCATTGTCTATCATTACCTAGCTGACCTTGTTGACCTTGTTGATGAGGAGTGGGTGTCATGTCCTTTAGGGTAGTCCCATCATGTACATACCAATTACATACATTTTGTCTCATCCACACAGCATAACAGTCTTACACAGGTGAGCTTTTACCTAGTAGCTTACTTCTGTCTCTTCGACAACCAGGCTCTCGGTACCCTATCTTAATCCCTGTATCTGACGTACATAAACATGTCCCCAGGCACGGCAGATTTATTCTGTATACGGGTCACCACTTTTTTCATCCATGGCCAACAGCCAGCTGTGCATGATCATGTTTGTTTAGAAAAGGATTAGCAGAGGATTAGCAACTGTTTTCAAAACATATCGATTCTAGAAGAAACCCTGGAGTTACCACTTTAGTATAAAAGACCCTCACTCCCCCTTACAGATAGAGAGGAGAATTCCTTCCAGGCTGGAATGAGACTCTGCAGGCTGATCCTTCGACCAGCAGAAACCTGACATTCCTTGCGGGGTGCCATCCTCGACGCAGGGACGGGGTCCTTCATTCAGAACCATCAGGTGAGGGGTTAGCACTTCCCCGGGGATTTCTTAGCTCCATTAGGATCTATCCTGACATTTACATACACATGCTTCACCTATATATCTAGGCTAGGTACATTTAGGTAGGCTACGCATCGTAGGAGTACGCCAATGCTATTGTTTTATATAATCTGCTTATATTCATCTTATTAGCACTGTGGTAAAAATGTATCTACTATTTACGATATTGGTGCTAGCGATCACATTTATCTGCTCCTGTCTTTTGATTGTCGCAGCGAATATGTTTCATACTAGACTGACGCTTGACCAATAAATAATTATTGAAACCGTTCCAATCGCCATTCTATGTGTATTCTGAGAAAAGTAAGCACGAGTGACTGAGCGAAAGATGCCGTATTGTTTTCCACAATACCTGAGGAATCAGGGTTGTCATGTTCAGTGGTTGCCAGAAACTACACCCACCACTGTAGAATACAGGGGGGTGGTAGTGGCACCTTAGAGCTAGCTGGTCTAATGACTGACTCATTCTGTGGGGGTGTCCTGAGTCTGTCTGCACACCAAGCCCTCAGTTTAGGTCATCCAAAAAGCGCAGGTCCTGGGGGGTCCTAGGAACTACACGACATGGCGCCACCACCTTTGGTTTGGTTCTTATATTAACAGTAAATTCTGAGTAGTTCAGTCGTGCTTTCTCAGAAAGTCCTACTCACATTTTTCAGAGACGTCTGAAGTGGGAAGGATAATCCGCCTCAGCTGAGCAGGTACACCCTGTGTAATGGCTGAAAGTTTAGACAAGCTTGTAAGGATTAAAGATTCCCATATTGTTCCAAAGCCCTACCTCCTAAACCTTTACTTTCTGCACACCAAGCTCTCAGTTTAGGTCATCCAAAACGCGCAGGTCCTGGGGTGTCCTAGGAACTACAAGAGTAGAGTGGAGTGGCGTGTTATAGAGTGGCATGTTGTAGAGTGTCTTAGAGAGGAGAGGCGTAGAGTGGAGGGGCATATCGTAAACCGGAGTGGCGTATCATAAAGTTGAGTGGTGTGACAGAGTGTAGTGGCATGCAGTGTTGTACAGTGAAGTGGAGTGTTATAGAGTGGGATAGCCTGTTGTTGAGTGGCGTACAGTGTCATTGAGTATAGTAGTAAAGTGACATACAGTGGAGGGGCATAGATTGGAGTAGAATGTTGTAGAGTGGAGTGGCGTACAGTGGAGTGTCATAGAGTAGAGTGGAGTGGCGTGTCATACAGTTGCATGTCATAGAGTGTCTTACAGTTGGTAGCATAGAGTGGGTAGGTGTAGAGTGGAGTAAAGTGGCATGGAGTGGCGTAGAGGAAGATGCGTAGAGTGGAGCAGAGTGTCGCTCAGAGGCATCAAGTGGAGTAGATGTATTTGAGTAGAGTGGAGTGGCTTAGCATAGAGTGGGGTAAAGTGTCATAGAGTGGAGTGTGTGAGAAGTTGGCCTGGTATATGCTGTCCACTAATTAAAGTGGGCACCTTGCACCAGTCCAAACGACGCTTATGATGTATGAGGTCAAAGATAACCTTTAGAAAGCTACCCTGGTGGTAGCTGTGGAGAGCAGCCTTAAGGCTTAATCTTGAAGGAATGTAAAGCAGCTTGTTTTACCAGAATATCACCTCTTGAATTAATCAAATGAAAGGAGAACCACACAGTAGTTATATAAAAATATGTATTTATTAATATAACACTCTCTACTATCCTCTACACGAGGATAGAACACAAAGCACACAATACGAGATCAATAGAACAGTTGTAAGTAGCACAATACACAGTGGGCTCCAGGGGAGACCAAACCATATACTAAAATAGTGGTATAACAGTCACGACTGAGATCAAGACAAGGTCTAGAGCACGTAGAATTGCTGGGGCCCCAAGGAACCACCCAAGGTGAGTAGATAGGGACCCCACGGAGGATGGGTGCAGTGTGTTAACACAACCGCGGGCTCCGTACAATTCTATGGGGAAGTCGCGGTTGCAATTTTAAAGTTTAAGGACCTTTCTAGGAGGACTTCAAGCAAACCCTTTGGAACTTAAGAGGTTGGAGAGCCACCCCACCCGTGGATACCATAGTACCAGAGTTACCTATCCCAGAGGAGCCGGGTGCATAGGTCTGGAATGGTGTCGCAAACCGCCGTCGTTCTCAATGGAGGGCTGTGAAGAAGTACTGCTGCCGTGAAGGTGAAAAGGGTCCGGTGGAATCCAAGCCTGGATTCTGGAAGGAAGGAACCTGAAAGCAGAGGGGACAGAGTCTGGGTCACTTCAGGGTGACCAGGGTCTCTGTAGACGAATGCCCACCGATGTCGGGTGCTTCAGGTGCAAAGGAGGGATGTTTGACTCTGCAGCCACGAGGACCAGGAGATGTCGATGATGACCAGGAGCCAGATGCGAGCTGTCCCATGAAGGATGTCGAGTGCTGAGGGGTCGGTGTCTGGCTGGAGCACCAACAAGCCTTGGCAAAAGCAACCCACGCAGGAAAGTCAAGCAGGTTACGGTGTGCCCCAGCAAGGTCCAGGGGACTCACCAAGCAATGGGGAGTCAGGGCACATCTGGAGCAATCAGGGAAGCCCAACAGAAATCATGATGACCCTCAGGAGGACCCACAGGCTGAATGACCAGGAGTCGCGAGGGGACCTCGGGCAAGATTGTAAAGTACCAGCCCACGGAGCACTCGGTGCAAGGAGGTCGGAGTTCTTTGATGCAAATACTGCTCAGGATTAGGACTACACAGAGTCCAATGCACAAGCTCGGGAATCACCAACAAGCATATGTAACTGCAAATGAATGCAGTGCACAGGGGTTCCAGTTATGCTGTCCCCACAAGGGATACTGGCCTCAAACTTGCTGAGAGGACAGATCAACCTCAGGGACCTTCACAAACCCACCTCCTGTGTTGCTGAAATATCAGAGTCCGCAGGAGCTCGGGAGCAGCAGATTGGTTAGTTGCATTGAGGTGCCTGCTAGTGCAGGGGAGTGACTCCTTCACTCCAAGGGAGATTCTTCAGTTGTCCTTAGTGCACCACAGGTCCTGCATGGAGCCTGTATGGAGCAAGGGCACAGACAAAGCTTTGGATGGAGAGGGGGACGAAGTCGGGCCCAGTCAAAGTCCAGCGATGTCCAGAGTGTCCAGACGGTCGAAGGTCAGTGGTTTCTTCTTGTAGAATCTTGTCCACGTAAACTCTAAAGTCTTACAGCAAGGTAAGCCCTTTTGTACCCACGGAAGAGGGTTGGACAGATTCGGGGGACCCTCCTAGGGGAGGGTCAGGACAGAGGGGTGGTTACACCCATGTCCTTTCTCCAGTTTCGCGCCAGAGCAGGAGCCAACTGCTCCCAGAACTGGTTTGAGCTGGACTATGCACAGGGACACCAAATGTGCCCCCAGTGCAGACTTTCAGGCACTCTCAGAGTGCACCCACCCAGCCCCAATACACTAAACCCTGTCTGAGAGGTGGTCACACCTCCCTGTGACAGGATGCCTAGTTGTGCTGCCTTCCTCTGCTCGACCTTGGCTCAGCAGCAGGAGGGCAGAAATGTGTCTCTGGTCGGCAGCATCCATTTTGTGCTGTCCGGGTCGAGAAGGCTGGCACCGGATAGACCAGTGACCCCATGAAGCTCGCTTCAGAAGGGTGGAATCATACCTCCCACACAGGTTACCGGTGTGGAGGTATGATTCCAAGGTGTATGATACCAAACACAATATGTTTCTATGCAGCCGTTTTCGAGATAGCATTTACCGCGAGGTTATAATGCACCTCTAACTATATGTCGGGCTGAGTCACAGACAACCCGGGAGAATGGTCTCCGAAGGCTGCAGAGAGGCTCTGCTCATGCAGGGGCACCCTCTCACTAAAAACTCAGCACCCTGCTTTTAGGATTGATAAGGCCTGCTATAGGGGTGACTTATAAGTTTTAAGTGTAGTGGCCTATAGATATAGTGAACCTATATCTAAAGTAAGTGGTGCAAGCACCAGCTTACACAGGTTGCAGTAGCAGACCTGTAGTTCCATTTTGCATGGCTTCTCATGGGTGGCATAATACATGCTTCAGCCCATGGGAGGCCTCTGGGGTACTTATGCCCTGGGTACATGGGTACCATATACTAGGGACTTATAAGGGTACCCCAGTATCCAATATGGAGTGTACCAAAGTACATGTGTAACAATTTAAAGGAGAAAGCAGATAGACTGGGGTCCTGATTAGCAGGATCCCAGTCAGACTAGTCAAAAACAGTGCAACATCAAGCAAAAAGTGGGGGTAACCATAAGAAGCAGATCCTACTTTCCTACAGAGTGTTGTAGAGTTTCATGGTATAGAGTGTTGTGGCATATGTTGTCATTCAGTAGAGAGGAAGGGCGTTGAGTGTCATAGAGTGGAGTGGCATAGATTGGTGTAGAGTGGAGTATAGTGTCATACAATGGAGTAAAGTGTCGTACAGTGGAGTGGAGTGACATAGCAGTGAGTGGAGTAAAGTATCATAGAGTGGAGTGTCATAGAGTCGCATAGAGTGGAGTTGTGTGTCATAGAGTAGAGTGGAGTGGCATGTCATAGAGTGGCATGTTGTAGAGTGCCTTAGAGTGAAGGGGCATAGAGTGGAGTGTCATGTTGTAGAATGGAGTGGTGTGTCACACAGTAGTTTGGTGTAGAGTACCAAAGAGTGGAATAGAGTGCTGTAGATAGAGTGGAGTGGCGTAGAGTGGATTGTCGTGGAATGGTGTAGAGTAGAGTAAAGCATCATCCAGTGGAGTACAGTGGAGTGGCATAGCGTAGAGTGGAGTTAACTGTCTTAGACTAGAGTGTTGTGGCATAGAGTGTCGTGGGGTGGAGCAGAATATCGTGAAGTGGAGTCGTGTGCAAGTGACATAGAGTGAGGTGGCGTGTCGTAAAGTGGAGTGACATGTCGTAGGTAGAGTGTCATAGAGACGAGGGGCATAGAGTGGATAGGCATGTCGTAAACTGGAGTGGCGTATCATAGAGCTGAGTGGTGTGACAGAGTGGAGTGGCCTGCAGTGTTGTACAGTGAAGTGCAGTATTATAGAGTGGAATAGCCTATCGTGGAGTGGTGTACGTGTTCATTGAGTGGAGTAGTAAAGTGACATACAGTGGAGGGGCATAGATTGGAGTAGAATGTTGTAGAGTGGAGTGGCATACAGTAGAGTGTCATGGAGTAGAGTTGAGTGGCATGTCATAGAGTTCGGTGTCATAGAGTGTCTTACAGTTGGGAGCATAGAGTGGGTTGGTGTATAGTGGAGTAAAGTGGCATGGAGTGGCATAGAGGAAGTTTCGTAGAGTGGAGCAGAGTGTCATTCAGAGGCATAAAGTGGAGTAAATGTAGTTGAGTAGAGTGGAGTGGCTTAACGTAGAGTGGAGTAAAGTGTCATAGAGTGAAGTGTTGTAGAGTTTCATGGTATAGAGTGTCGTGGCATGGAGTGTCATCGGGTAGAGAGGAAGGGCGTTGAGTGTCGTAGAGTGGAGTGGCATAGAGTTGTTTAGAGTGGAGTATAGTGTCATACAATGGAGTAAAGTGTTGTACAGTGGAGTGGAGTGACATAGCATTAAGTGGAGTAAAGTATCATAGAGTAGAATGTCGTAGAGTCGCATAGAGTGGTGTGTCGTAGAGTGGAGTGGCGTGTCATAGAGTGGCATGTTTTAGAGTGTCTTCGAGTGAAGGGGCATAGAGTGAGTGTTGTGTTGTATAGTGGAGTGGTGTGTCACACAATAGTGTGGTGTGGAGTATCAAAGAGTGGAATAGAGTGCTGTAGAGTAGAGTAGAGTGGCATAGAGTGGAGTGGTGTAGAGTGGATTATCATGGAGTGGTGTAGAGTAGAATAAAGTGTCATCCAGTGGAGTAGTGTAGAGTGGTGTTAACTGTCATAAACTAGAGTGTTGTGGCATTGAGTGTTGTGGGGTGGAGTAGAGTGGCATGGAGTGGAGTCGTGTGCAGTAGCATAGAGTGAGGTGGCATTTCGTAGAGTGGAGTTTCATGTCGTAGGAAGAGTGGCTTAGAAAGGAGGGGTGTAGAGTGGAGTGGCATGTCATAAACTAGAGCAGCGTATCACAGAGTTGAGTGGTGTGACAGAGTGGAGAGGCATGAAGTGTCGTATAGCAAAGTGGAGTGTTATAGAGTGGAACAGCCTGATGTGGAGTGGCGTACAGTGTCATTGAGTGGAGTAGTAAAGTGACATACAGTGGAGGGGCATAGATTGGAGTAGAATGTTGTAGAGTAGAGCGGCGTACAGTGGAGTGTCATAGAGAGAAGTGGAGTGGCGAGTCATAGAGTTGCGTGTCATAGAGTGTCTTACAGTTGGGAGCAAAGTGGGTTGGTGTAGAGTGGAGTAAAGTGGCATGGAGTGGCGTAGAGAAAGTTGTGCAGAGTGGAGCAGAGTGTTGTTCAGTTGCATAAAGTAGAGAGGAGTGTTGTAGAGTGGTATAGAGTGCAGTGGAGCGTTATAGAGTGTCAT
This sequence comes from Calotriton arnoldi, assembly GCA_963921515.1. Classification (NCBI taxonomy): domain Eukaryota; kingdom Metazoa; phylum Chordata; class Amphibia; order Caudata; family Salamandridae; genus Calotriton; species Calotriton arnoldi. Next base: position 54,416 of record CAWUFW010023862.1, on the reverse strand, counting down.
GCAGCGGAGTGGCATAGAGTTCCATAGAGTGCTGTGGCATAGAGTGTTGAGGTGTATAGTGTTGTGGCGTATAGTTTTGTGACGTGGAGTGGTGTAGAGTGGAGTGGAGTGGCACAGAGGGAAGTAGAGTGGACTGGCATGGAGTGGACTTGTGTGCTGTAGAGTAGAGAGAGTGGGGTGTCATACAGTGGTGTGTTGTAGAGTGTCTTAGAGTGGAGGGGCGTAGAGTGCAGTAGCAGGTCATACAGTGGAGTGGTGTGTCATAGAGTGGAGTGGCATAGAATGGAGTGTCATAGAGTTGAATAAAGTGTCATAGATTGGAGTACAATGGAGTGAAGTGGTATACAGTAGAGTGGAGTAAAGAGTCATAGAGTGTAATAGAGTGTTGTGTCATAGAGTGTCATTGCGTAGAGTATTGTGCAGTAGAGAGTAGTGGCCTAGAGTGGAATGGCGTACAGTAGAGTGGTGTAGAGGGGTGTAGAGTGCATTGGTGTAGAGTGGAGTGTCATGTCATACTGTGGAGTGGAGTGGAGCAGCATGTTCTAGAGTGGAGTGGAGTGTCGTAGAGTGGAGTGGCATGTTGTAGAGTAGAGTGGAGTTGCATGTCACAGAGTGTCATCTCGTGAGTGTCTTAGAGTGGAGTGGTGTAGAGTGGAGTGGCATGTCGTAGACTGGAGTGGCAAGTCATAGAGTGGAGTGGTGCGTCATAGAGTGGAGTGGTATGGAGTGTCATTGAGTGCAGAGTTGTAGAGTGGAGTGGCATAACGTACAGTGTCATAGAATGGAGTAGAGTGGAGGAGCATATAGTGGAGTAAAGTGTCATACAGTGGACAACTGTGAAGTGGAGTAGAGTTGAGTGCATTGTGTACAGTAAGTAAAGTGTCATAGAGTGGACTGTCATAGAGTTGCATAAAGTGGAGTAAAGTGTCATACAGTAGAGTAGAGTGGAGATGAGTAGAGTGGAGTGGATTCGCGTAGAGTGGAGTAAAGTGTCATAGATTGGAGAGTTGTAGAGTGTCGTGGTATAGAATATCATTGCGTAGAGAGGAGGGTCATTGGGTGTCATAGAGTGAAGTGGCACAGAGTGCCATAGAGTGGAGTAAAGTGTTGTACTGTCATGTAGTTCCTATAAACCTATATAGGATCTGCGCGTTTAGACAACATAGACTGTGGGCTTAGTGTTCAGACTGATTCCAGACACCCCCACTGAGTATGTTCGCCTGTATACCAGCTAGCTCACAGTGCCACTAGAAACCCCTCTTACCAAGGAGAGAATAGTTCTTGGCAACTATCGAACATGACAACTCTGTCCCATCAGGGATCGTGGAAACAGTGCGATATTTTTCGCTCAGTCACTCGTGCTCACTTTGTCTCAGATAGATACACAGAATAAATGCTGGAGACGTTTTCAATAAGCATTTATTGAACCAGCATCATTCTAGTGTAAAATAGGTGTGCTGAAACAACCATTAGACAGAAACAGATATAAATGATTATAAGCACCAACAAAGTAAAAGGATGGTAGATTTCTACCATAGTGCTAAAACGATGAATACAGGCGGGTATAAAAATACATGACACTAAAATCTGTACTCCTACGATGCAACCCTAACTAGATGTACCTAAGTGTACCTTGCATGTATGTGGGTGTAAAGCCAAGAATCCCTCTAGGATAAAGTCAACCCCATTACCTGAAGTGAGAGACTGTGGGACCCCTTCTTGGTCTCGAGATGGACACCCCGCGAGGGATGTCAGACCACTGCGAGCTGGAGTGTCTGCGTGCAGGAACCTCAGCGTCTTGCGTCAGTGTGTCAGCATGGAAGTCCTTTTCTCCTCTGCCTTCTCCAGCAAGATATGGTATTTATATACCCAAAGTGGTACCCTCAGGGGTTCTACCTTGCTGTGTCATATCGAACTTAGGATGACGGAAGGAATGACCCTTATACATAGTTATTATGCAGGAGATGGTAGTCATGCTGAGTTTCCAAGATTCCTCATGCATAATGAATGAGGCTAGTTTTCAGGGAAAATCCTACGTCCTGTAAGCAGTACCGTAACTAGGTAAAAGGCCAGTCCCAAGAACCGTTATGTAGTGTAATAGTAGGGGAGAATATAGGTGAAAGGTTAGGTGACTACCTGAGCCTATATTGGGGTACCTATATGAGACATAACACCCACTCCTCATCCGACTGGATGAAATACTAAAATTCTAACGTATTCTAAAGTATTTGTAGGCATAGTACGCAAAGAATTAATAAATCCAAAAAACGGTATATAAAATGTACAAAAAATCCTAAAGTATGCTAAGATAATAGAGCGATAGAAGTTTTTACTAAAATATGTTCATATATATAGTTCGAACACCTATGAGTGACTGAAAGCCATGCAGCTCAGCAAAAAAATGTCTATTGTTTAAAATTCCAAAATTGGTTGTTTTTGAAAAAGCCGAATTCTTCCCAGCACACGATGAGCCAAATGTTTATGTGTCCTGGCTGGGAGATGCCACATCATTGTTGCCTGCAATCGCAGACTACCGTCCCTGTAACACCTTGCAGATCAGGTCAATCGAGCACAGATGTTCCTCCGTATTCTCCACAGCCACTGCTGGGGATGTCTGTGTGTTATCCAAGACCTGAGTGTTTGTAGAGGAGCCGGTATCCATTCCAACAGGAGCTGAAGCATCCTGCAGTGGCTCTAAGAATGCCGACATCAACATGGGAATACGCTGAGGACACAGCAGTTAATGGGCCGTTATCGGGTCCAGTAAAGCATCAACGGCCGGTGGAGCAACCAATGGAAGTGTTAGACAGAGGTCCAACACGCATTCATGTCCACAGAACAGGCATCAGAGGACAGGCAGAACACAGTCGATCAAGACTGGTCTAAATGATAGGAACCAAGATTCTCTTAGTTCGTGAAGGCGAGGTGTGCCCAGATGGAGTACCATGCAATCACGGTATCCGCGCTCCAAGAGCATTTTTTCCATCTCCTTGGTGACTGGGACGTCCATTGCGTAGCAGAAAAATGACAATCAGGATACCTGCTATTAAGAACAGGATCAGCGGAAGCCCTCCAAAAATGCTTACAAACACGGAGTGTATGAAGTTGGGAATAACTCCGAAAATTGTCTGAAAGGTGCTTAACAGTCCAGAACCTATGGTCTAAATAGGTGTACTATTCCCGTCGTATCAGACATGTTAAAGATACGTTGTACCATTTCTGTGAAATGGAAAGGGCAGTTTGTTTGTACTAGTGCCAGTATCTCAGCTGAGAACCTTGCGACCTGAAGATCATTAGTCTCTCGGGCGGAGGTTAAGGGAACGGTTTTCTGTAAAAGCATGTCTTTCATTCGACTCAGAGTATCAAACCGTATACAGGAAACATTTAACGAAGGCCATAACGGCACCTCCCTGACTGTATGGGTCGGTGGAAACAATACTTGCATACAGCAAGTAACCCTGGAGCTTCCAGTGACAAGATATGCAATGCCCGGGAGCATCCCACAACAATCTTGATCATTCAGCATCAAGTAACTCCCATTTGAAAGTAACTTGAACACCGGATTAATCACTGCAGCTGGGGACCCTTTCAAGTGACAGGATAAGTTAGCAACTATACCATCACAGGCCCTGTGAAGCATGATATCCTGGCATATGAGCGATCAACGTAAAGTGTTCTCGCAGTTTGTACCACTTAGAAACACCTCCATGTCCCCACTCCTGCATCAAAATCTGTATGGCAATTCCCAAGATTCCTTGATGAATTCCTTACCCATCGCTTCATATCTGCCTGCCTGTTGTTGTTCTAGGCAATACTGAAACTGGAAAGTTGTGACCGGTAATGTAATATGGCCATGGATTAACCATTCCGTGGATGGTGACTCTGCCACAGTAAAAGGTAACTGGTCCAGTTTTTCAATACGTAGTATTGTATATTTTGCCCCCCTTAGTGCCATTGTTATCTGCTTCTTAGTTAGATTGTATGAAGAAAATAGGGACGTACTGTTGATAAATCACCAAAGCACATAACCGGCGCGCAATGATTGCAGCGTCCAGCTTAACAACATAATAGATCGTAGTTGAGATTGTCCGTGTTGTAGTATGGAAAAGTCCTGTTCTAGTACATCTATAGCAGAAGATACAATGTTTCCCAGTGAATAAAATCCTGGATGTTAATGTAGTCATACCATTGTCAACTACAGCTAACGCCTTTTCTAGGTTAATTCTATCTATTTCATGAAGTCTCTCCGCAGCTTCTTGTTGAGAGAATTTCTAGATTTTGTTATAAACAGCTTTCAGGGACCTAATAAAAAATCCCCTAGATCCACCTCATCTGTGAGTAAGGATAAGTGCTGTTTCACCTAGGACAGTATCGAGGTTTTTAGCCAATCGAGGCACAACTTCCCAATAATGTATGATGTCACCACCCCGGATGTTCTCTTTGTACATATCGTAGGTCCGGCCTATGGATACTAAACCCTTTTGTGGTACCCCTGAATCTTGATTGACATCTGTTTGTGTCTGTGGGTCAAACTAACCATCCCTTCCAATTAGGGTCTGAAGTATTATACTGCATGATGTCATCTATTGTATCCCCTCCATGTGATGTAAAATTAATGTGTGATGGTGCGGATATCCGAGGTGTGTTCACATCCTTGTTCTTGGCTAGTCCAAGACAGGAAGTCTGTTGTACAGTTTCATTCAGAAATATTATCTGCTGTGGAATAAGGCATGCTCTAAATAGTGCTTCTGTTCCCTGTACTTGCCATTCCTTTGAAGCCCAGACTGATTTTATGTCTATAGTGTCCTTCCATAAGTTGAAATCCTGTTCAGACAGTTGGGAAATAAAGGATGCAGAGTAAATCTGTTTGGTGTTTGTTAGCATATTTTTCTGTGCAGTTGTAGGTGCAACCTTATAGTAATATGTGGTCGGTCAGAAGTTTTAAACCCTGAAAAATAAGAAAATGTCTGTGCAAATGTTTTCGAACTACCTTTTGGTGGTGTTGGGCAATGTTCCCATTAGTGGTATGTAAAAACATTTCATGGGATACTGGATTTGTGTAAAAAAGTGATGACCATAATGATGGTAACAGTACACAGTGTTATAGTCTGATGTGTCTTCTAACATTTCAATGCTTGAAAATGCAGCGTATTGTTCTAAATCAGACAACATATTATTTACAGTTTCAAAATCCCAATCGTCAGAAAATGCACTGGAGGTGATGATATCATTTAGAGAAATTTTAAATACATATGGTATTTTTAAAAGTTCAGTGGGACCAAATACATCATAATCAACCTTGTCCCAAACTATACCATCAGGAATTGGAACAGCTGAAATGTTCACAAAGGACAGGTCTCTTTGTTCACGATGAGATGACGTATGAGGTTTCAGGACCAAGTTCACATTTGATACTGCAGAGCGTTCTGGGAGATAATTTCCATTCATGAGCAAGCAAAAAACAGTCACTATGCCAATCCAGAACAGAAAAAACAGTATTCCAGTTATTATCCAGAGCTGGAGCCAAGGTGGTACTAGGTAAGTCTTTTTCAGAAAAGTGTGGAAATCATGAAATTGTTGCTCAAGGGAAACTGGAGCTGGCGTTGTCTCAGGTTCGTTGGGATCAAGAGAGAAGGTATCAAAATCGATAAGTAGCCAGATGCAGTTCAATCTATCTTTGGTAGCTCAGCAGGTTTTGTTGAACTGGCAGACGTCTCTTGTAGAGGCATATTGATGTAGACTTCTGTGTTAGGCCGAATTAATATTTGTCTTTCTTTTGTATTTTGATGTTCTGTTTCAAGAGGAACGAGTTCCATTTCATTGTTGGAAATTCCATTACTTGGCATTGGTGACTCTTCAAATGTTGTAAGTCTTTCTGTCTGAACTTCCTGTGTGGCAGCGAGAGGAGAGCATCGGCTACCCTGGAGCCCACGAGGCCTACTATTCAGTATCCGCCACAAAGTGTGGTTTGATCAGATCAATGGAGACAAATCTTTTTTTTCTTTTTTTCTGGTAAGAGGCGGAAAAAGTACTGTTCTAGTTCCTTCAACAGCCAAGACAGGGACTGGCTATCTGTATGAAGGCCCAAATTCTTTCTTGTCCTCAATCTTTTCTCTGACCAGATCCCCTACTTTTTGGATCCAGGCAGGTCTTGCCGTGACTGATTGACTTCCCCAGTGGCAGTGCGTTTTACTTGCATGTTGCTTTGTAGTTCCCGGAATTCATTGAGATCCTGTAAAACAGCCAAACGTTTATTGATATCAAATGGTTTTTCATCCGTCACTGTGCTTTCACAATCAAGATCAGGTACCCACATTCTCGTCCCAAATAGGACCTCGTAAGGAGTGACACCTCCTAGGAAACTTCTTATCATATTATTGAGTGCCCTCTGGACCCCATATAAGTGATTGCCCCAACTACCACACGAACCTAATATTCTTGCTGTTAAAGATTGCTCTAAGTCTCGGTTTTTCCTCTCCACGACCGAATTGCCCTCGGGATGATACAGAGAGGAGTACTGCAATGCAACACCCAAACTTCCCCTGGCTTCCTTGTAAGCCCTAGATCTAAACGTGGGGCCATGGTCAGAATGTAATGTGCCAACTGTGTATGTCCCTATAAAGACTCGCAAATCTTTTATAACAGTTCGAGCGTCAGCTGAGCGCTGAGGCCATACGCATAGGAATCTAGAGCATGAATACACTGCCACCAAGATATACTTGTAAGCCCCATCTGATTGTAGGGGGCCGCAGTGGTCCAAATAGACACAGGCGAGTGGTCTGTCTGATATCAGTAATGCTGTCTGCGCTGGACGTGCTACTGTGGAACCCTTCATCTGCTGACAGATGTCGCACTTTAAGACAAAATTCTTCATCTGTTTTGTTAGTTCTGGCCACCAATGGTGTTGTTTCAGTAGAGAAACTGTCGCTGTAACTCCTGCATGTGCAGAACCTAGACCCCTGTGTGCTGCTAGAATTAAACCTAATCTGCGATCCATGTTTGGTATTACTCTAATCCCCACTCCTGGAATTTGAGCATACGGAATGTTATTTGCATCTAACTTTTTAGGAGTACTTGAGTGGAAAGTCTTTCGGTAAGGCTATGCTGTTTTTGCGTGAAGCAATGTCAGCTACCATTATCTGTCCGTCTATTCTCGTTTTTGAACGAGTAATTGCAGCTACGGCAGCAGTACGTACAGCCCCCTTTGCGGCTTCATTGGCCAATGAATTCCCTTCAATGTGAATAACGTTGATGACTCAGCGTGTGTATCACGTGAGCTCTTGGTAGTTCATTTTCCAACTCAGCTAGTTGCCATAGCATTTTATGCTTAATTGTGCCACCTTTTAAGTCCTTAAACCCATTCTGACACCAGTAGTGTAGATATTCATTATATGACTGGACACAGTAAAAAGAATTGCACACTATCAGTGTGGGGAATTTCGATCCGTATACAGGGCCAGCCAGTAACAGGGCTTTTAATTCTGCCAGCTGAGCCGTGCAGTCTCCTAGAGACTGTGTCTTCGTACTGCTTGGATGGAACTTGCGGTCCTGCATACGACCCTTTACAATTGCACATGCAGTGCTGTATTGTTGTTTACTTCCTACGGCCGGCTGAGCAGATCCGTCAGTGTAAATTATGTATTCATACTGATCTAGAGGCATTATTTCATTCGGGAGAGGATATTCTTGTTCATATTGCAGAAATGCTTGTTTTTTAAGTGTAGGGTCATATCTGTATTCTACGTCTGCTGCAGTGAGAGAATTAGCCCATTGTATCCATCTTGGATGTAAGGCTTTAGCATTAGAAATGCTTGCCTTTGTAACAGCCTCGAAGGTTGGTACTGGAGTTACGACAATTATTCGTTTCCCCTGAGCCAGTGCTCTTTCTCTCGCTACAGCGGTCTGTACTGCTGTCAGAATTTTTCTGTAGAAGCAAAACGCATTTCAGCGTTTGTGTACAAGTGTGATTTGTATGCTATGGGTACTGTTTTGCCTTCATTGAAGGTTAGGTAAGTATACCCAGATTGACCCGCTATAACACGGATCACCATGTTGTGGACATTCACGCGTGTCTGTAAGTGTTTTGATGCTATCATGTCAGCTTGTAAGGAACGAAGGATATCTGTGTGTTCCTGTGTCCAATGCCTAACTGAAAAATCTTGTCTTTTTAGGCCGTAGAAAAGTTTCACTTTTTCTGCGTAATCTAAAATGTAAGTTCTGCCAAAATTTAAGAATCCCAATATGGATTGAAAGTTTTTCAGCGATTTAGGAGGTTGGAGCAGCTCACACTTTTCTAAAAGTTAGCTGCCAGGCTTTTTCCTTCACTTGATAACTTGTATCCCAAAAATAGGACATTGAGGTGGGCTATTTTTGATTTTTTAAAGTTGAATTTGTAGCCCTCAGAGGCGAACCCCAAAGTTATGTTGCTCACACTGGTCAAGTGATCCTTCAAATCATCATCCGTCAGATAAATATCATCTACATAGGACAATGCCTCTTCATCCAAATTCTGAAGTAACTCTGTTACCCTAGTGGAGAACAACCCAGGGCTATTCTTATACTCTTGGGGGAGTCGACAAAATTGACGCTGAGAACAGAGCACTGAGAATGCTGTCAAATATCTGCTCTCAGGCGCTATATTTTGGCAGAAAAATCCATTTAAGATATCTAATTTTGTTTTGTATTTTTTCAGCACAATGTTATTTATTAATGCGGCAAAGTGTGCATTCTGTACTGCAAATGTTTTAGTGCATGTGTTTAGATGTCTGTAGTCTAAAACTAGACAGTATGAATTATCGGGTTTCATTACGGGAAACAAAGGATTATTAATGGAGGAGGTTCAAGTTTCAATTACACCCTGGTACTCAAGTTGATCTAAGATCTCCTGACCTGCTTTTGCACTTCCTGTTTTATTGGGTACTGTCTCTGCGGAGTTGGAGTAGTTTTTATTGGGATTATATGGTGAGGTGACTCAGCATCCCACCTAAAATGGTTGCGATATAATGCTGGAGCGAGTGCTACCGCCCACTCCTGCGCGTACGTGTGTTTTAAGTATATTGGAACAAAGTCTGAAAAAGCAGGTAAAATGACCATTTCTCCCTTTGGGCAATCCATAACAATTTCAAGCGGCAAATATTTTTCAGCTAAAAGTATGTCATAGCTGTAAGTCAGGGTCTCCCAAAAGAGACCTTTAATTTTCCTGGGTTAGTCCCCCTCCATTTGGAGTGTTATTTCATGTAACCTATGTGGGACACTTACCCTTGTATCAATTGTTTCCACCATGATATGCTCATTCAACTCCGCTGTCACCAGAAATTCTGTCAGGTTTTGGTGAGCTTTTGTTACTTCTGCTGCGCTGTCTAGCATAGTCAGAACCCATTCCCCGTTCAGAAGTTGAGTCCTCAAAATTCTGGGCATGTCTAACTTTAAGACCTGCTACTTTCTTTTTTTTAAATTGAGGTTTGATTTTGGCTTCTCTTCTTTTTTGGAAGTATAGTCAGAAGCGCGTTGAGTGTCTCTGGACTTTGTACGCTCTTCTTGTCTGTGTTCTGACTGTCCTTCCCTCTCTGAGTTTTTTGATGAACCCTGAAAGGAACGAGAGGAACGTGTATCAGTATCCTGATACCTGTCAGGTTTTTTTATATTATCACGATTCCTAAGGTTGTACCTCCTTTCGGAGGGCTCCTGTTGAGGAGACCCACCCCTGGATTGTGATCTATTCTCTCTATTCTTTTGTTTTTTAATGTTATTATCCCATTTCTTCTTGGAAGAATCAGGTGCTTGCTTGGTGTTGTCTTTATCAGGACCACCCATGAGTTGAGGTTTTGTTGCTCTAGCTCCCAAACTATCTCTACCTAATTCGGCATAGGTGTCTTTGATAATTTTAGGTAATTCACGTTCCTGTTGTAAAGGAGTGAAGTCCCTCAGGCGTTGGCGTATTGCCACTGCTGCTGCCTCCCCTTCTATGTTTGTTAATGTAATAGCCGATACCTGGGCGAAATTTCCTACCAATTTCATCCCTAAGTTCAGAGCAGGTTCTGCTCCATACTCATTCTGTATTTGCCTCAATACATCTGGTATTACTGCTAATGAAGGGATACCATGAGTTCTGGTATATATGGCAGCGAAAACTGTACCCCATGTGGTACAATCTTCTATCTGGGGAGCTATCCCCATTGGCAAGCAGATTGTTAGCATTCTTTGTTTTTCTTGAGGGCTTGTGTGTGGAAATACTGCCTCTAACTGTGTGATTTTTTTGAGCTATCCAGAATGGCATTAAATCACGTCTAGTGGGCATTTTACCCATAACTGCGTGTAGCGTTTGTGGTGCTATTTTAGTTGTAGATCCCTGAATTTTTCCTGCTTGTGTAGCCCTTGTTGGCTGAAGTATAAGTGTTCTCATTACGAACTGTGTCAGGTTTCTGTAAAATTGTATTATTTCTTGATGAAGTGGACGTAAGTCTGCTACTGGCATTGTGTCAATGTCTGAATGTGGTGTGTATGCAGCTAGGACTGGCCAAGTTGCTCCAACTCTTCCGAGCGGACCGAGTCTCACTTTTTCTTTTGTGTGTGGGAGGGCGCCTTTAAACCAGTTTATTTGCTCCTGGTAGGTGAGCGGAATTTCAATGTCCTCATACGGACAGTATTCATTTGGTGTTTCATCTTCACTGTAAGAATGAAATGTATTTGATTGTGCATCTGCTTGTGGGAATTTCACCCATGATCAGAATACCTCTGTTCTGTATGATTTGCGTGCCTCAATCACAAATGTTACTGTCCCACCCCTTGCTGTGACTCCATAGTCTGCTAGTTTTAAAGTAAGGGCAGTTCTGACATTTTCTGAAATGTTGATTTCCCCTTCCTGTTCTTCCTCCTTAGCTGCAGCACGTTGTGCTGGCGCAGCGGCGTCTTCGTCAGCCATTATTTTGAAGAAGGAAAAAGTTTCAAGCAAACTGAGACAAGGTTTTATCCACAATAGGAACTGCTTGTCCTTCAAGTTTGATAAACCTACAGCCAATACGTAGGATATGCCTACTCAGCTGTGGTGGATAGTTCCCTTCCCACTCCAGACGTCTCTGGGGAAATGTGAGTAGGGGTCTCCGAGAACAGCATGACTGAACTACTCAGATTTGACCGTTAAATAAGTATCAAACCAACGTTGGTGGCGCCATGTCGTGTAGTTCCTATAAACCTATATAGGATCTGCGTGTTTAGACAACATAGACTGTGGGCTTGGTGTTCAGACTGATTCCAAACACCCCCACCGAGTATGTTCGCCTGTATACCAGCTAGCTCACATTGCCACTAGAAACCCCTCTTACCAAGGAGAGAATAGTTCTTGGCACTATCGAACATGACAACTCTGTCCCATCAGGGATCGTGGAAACAGGGCGATACTTTTCGCTCAGTCACTCGTGCTCACTTTGTCTCAGAGAGATACACAGAATAAACGGTGGGGACGTTTTTCAAGAAGTATTTATTGAACCAGCGTCATTCTAGTGTAAAATAGGTGTGCTGAAACAACCATTAGACAGAAACAGATATAAATAATTATAAGCACCAACAGAGTAAAAGGATAGTAGATTTCTACCATAGTGCTAAAACGATGAATACAGGCAGGTATAAAAATACATGACAATAAAATGCATACTCCTACGATGCGACCCTAACTAGATGTACCTAAGTGTACCTAGCATGTATGTGGGTGTAAAGCCAAGAATCCCTCTAGGATAAAGTCTTGGTCTCAAGATGGATACCCCACGAGGGATGTCAGACCCCTGCGAGCTGAAGTGTTTGCGTGCAGGAACCTCAGCGTCCCGCGTCAGTGTGTCAGCATGGAAGTCCTTTTCTCCTCTGCCTTCCCCAGCAAGATATGGTGTTTATATACCCAAAGTGGTACCCTCAGGGGTTCTAGCTTGCTGTGTCATGTCGGACTTAGGATGACGTAAGGAATGACCCTTATACATAGTCATTATGCAGGAGATTGTAGTCCTGCTGAGTTTCCAAGAATCCTCATGCATAATGGATGAGGCTAGTTTTCAGGGAAAACCCTATGTCCTGTAAGCAGTACCGTAACTAGGTAAAAGGTCAGTCCCAAGAACCGTTATGTAGTGTAATGGTAGGGGAGAATATAGGTGAAAGGTTAGGTAACTACCTGAGCCTATATTAGGGTACCTATATGAAACATAACAGTACAATGGAGTAAAGTGTCATAAAGTGGAGTGGAGTGGAATGGCATAGCATAGAGTGGAGTAAAATGTCATAGAGTGGAGTGTCGTAGAGTGTCTTAGAGTGGAATGGTGTCGTAGAGTAGAGTGGCATGGCATGCCGTAGAGTAGATTGGAGTGGCATGTCATAGAGTAGAGTGGAGAGGCATGTCATAGAGTGGCGTCTGTAGAGTGTCTTAGAGTGAAGGGGCATAGAGTGGAGTGGCGTGTTGTAGAGTGGAGTGGTGTGGTGTGTCATATAGTGGAGTGGTGTGTCGTAGACTGGAGTGGTGTGGAGTGTTGTAGAGTGGAATAGAGTGACTACAGTAGAATGGAGTGGTGTAGAGTGGATTGTCATAGAGTGGTATAGACTAGAGTAAAGTGTTGTACAGTGGAGTGGAGCAGAGTGGAGTGGCATAGGGTAGAGTGAAATAAGGTGTCAGAGTAGAGTGGCATAGAGTGTTGTGGTGTGGAGTGCAGTGGAATGGAGTGGTGTGGAGTGGCATAGAGTGGAGTGACGTGTCATAGAGTAGAGTGGAGTGGCATGTCACAGGTAGAGTGTCTTAGAGAGGAGTGGCATAGAGTAGAGTGGCATGTCGTAAAGTGGAATGGTGTATTATACAGTGGAGTGGCATGCCGTAGAGTGGAGTGGCTTGCAGTGTCATAGAGTGGAGTGAAGTGAAGTGTTGTGTTGTAGAGTGGCATACAGTGGAGTAGAATGTTGTAGAGTGGAGTGGCAGAGAGGTGAGTGTCATAGAGTAGAGTGGAATTGCATGTCAAAGCATGGCGTGTCATAGACTGTCTTACAGTTGGGGGTGTAGAGTGGGTTGGCATAGAGTGGAGTAAAGTGGCATGGAGTAGTGTAGAGGAAGGTGTGTAGAGTGTCGTAGAGTGGAGCAGAGTGTTGTACAGTGGCAAAGAGTGGAGTAGAGTGACGTAGAGTGGGACAGAATGGAATAGAGTGTTGTAGAGTGGAGTAGCATAGAGTGGAGTACAGTGTCATGGGTGGAGGGGCATAGAGTGTCCTAGTGTTGTAAAGGGACATTCAGTGGATTACAGTGAAGTGGAGTAAGTAGAGTGGAGTGGCATAGAGTGGAGAGGTGTGCCGTAGAGTAGAGTGGAGTGGAGTGTCATAGAATAGTGTGCCATAGAGTATCTCAGAGTGGAGGGGCGTAGATTGGAACAGCATGTCGTAGAGTAGAATGGCGTGGAGTGGTGTAGAATGGAGTGGCATAGAGTGGAGTGTCGTAGAGTGGTGTAGAGTAGAGTATTGTCATACAATGCAGCAAAGTGGAGTGGCATACTGTACAGTGGAGTAAAGTGTCATAGAGTGAAGTGTTATAGAGTGTTGTGCTGTAGAGAGGAGTGGCATAGAGTGAAGGGGCTTAGAGTGCAGTGGCGTAGAGGGGTATAGAGTGAATTGGTGTGGATTAGAGTTTCATGTCATACTGTGGAGTGCATGGAGTGTCGTAGACTGGAGCAGCATATTATAGAGCGGAGTGGCATGTCGTAGAGTGGAGTGGTATAGAGTAGAGGGGCATAGAGAGGAGTAAAGTGTTGTAGAGTGGAGTGGCGTACATTGCAGTGGAGTGTCGTGGAGTGGTGTGTCATAGAGAGAAGTGGTGTGTTGTAGAGGGGCGTGCAGTGTTGTACAGCCGATTGGCGTGTCGTAGAATGCAGTGGTATGTAGTAGAGTGGCATGTCGTAAAGTGTATTTTTTTTTTTTATTTCAATAGGTACCACTGTACTTTCTAGATACTTTCACAAGAGTACCACAGTACTCTGTAAACCTTTTAAAGATATATAAATCAATAAAACGACTTTTCCCTACCTATAGAGTTTCCTAAACTGCCTCATTTCTTCTTCTACATTAAAACAAGAGCAATAACCCCCTGTTCCATATTAAAACACAGAACAAAGGCAAAGTGAGGTCTAAATAATATGGCTGCCTTTTCATTTTGCAAGGGCTTTCATTAACCAATCATATGTCATAAATAATATCATTTGAGATGTTATCAGTGATGTCAAAACTTATGTCATAGAACATGTCATAAGTGATGTAATATGTGAGGTCATAAGCAGTCCATGGTGGGGGCACAAGTTCTAGTTAGCTCTTCTAAATATAACTGGTGAATTTCTGTGGTTTTTTTTTAGTTCAAAAGTATAATGTTGTCAGTGACATATTCACCTAAGTATAACATTACCGTAACCTTTTTTTCGGTGAATTTCTATGTTTTTTTAACTTAAAGCAATCTTTTATTAACATATGTAAAGCCAAGCCCGCTGTGCTTGGGCTTTGGCCATGTGGGTGGGGTGGGGTCTTGTCCAGGCCATACATGGGGGAGGGGAGGGGGTTGGTAACAGAGCCTCCCTGCAAGCAGCTACCCAGGGGCAGCCAACCCCACGCCTCACACAGCCTTTGGTCGTGCGTAGCGTTAACCGCAGGACCTGTGTGTGCAGCCAGGCCCTGCTTCTAACTCCCTCCAGGCAGCCAATCATAACAGTAAAAGAGCCTTTGGCTGTGTGCAGCGGGGGTTGGTCACAGGGCTTGGTCTGCCACTAGACCCTGTGGTTGAACCCCTAGCAGGCTGCCAAACCAACATCAATCAAGGCTTTTGGCGTGTGCAGCGTATGGTTAGCCTTTAGGACCTGAGGACCCCAACCACTGGAGCCAAAACATATATATTAGGGGACGGGGCATGCAGCCCATTCCCTGTCCCTTAATTGGCCCCGGTGGCCTCATTGCCCACGTCGATATACAATTAAATAGGGAAGGAGGGTGTGCATCGCCCATCCAGAAATCTTAATTGGTCCGAAGACTCCATCTCTTGTGGCCAATATCTATGGGGAGTTGGGTGTGAAGCTCCCCTCCCAGAGCCGTCTTAGAGCCCAGGAAACCCTTCCCCCGAGGGCATATTTTTTTTAAAGGGTAGGACCTCCACATGACCCCCTCTCAAGCGTCATTGGGCCCTGGGGACCGCATTCCCCAGGGCCAATTTTTTTAAAGGGCTGGGACGGCCATGGTGCGCTCCTTCCCAAGCTTCATCAGGCCCTGGTGGATCATCAAGAGGTGGGGACCCTATCCCCCAGGGCGTATATATTTTAAAGGGGAGTGGGGGCTGCATGGCCCCCTCCTCGAGTTTATTTTGCCCGGGGACCCCATCCTCAGGGCCTCTAATTGAAATAGGTGGGTGCCCCGTTGCGCACCCAGGGCATCCCCCAAATATATGTTGGCTGGCATTGTTCCTGCTTATTACCTACTTATTACCGAATCGCAAAATAGGTTAACATTTCGGTATTAGGAAGGGACGTGTTAAAGGCGTCCCTTCCTAATAGTGACTTGCATGTGGTATGTGTTAAATGTTTTGCGACTGAAATGCGGTCGCAAAACATTTGCTTTTTACCACCAAATTCAATTTGGTGGTATCCCATTAGCAAATGGGAAGGGGTCCCCAAGGGACCCCTTCTCCTTTGTTACTGAATGTGAAAATGTTTTTTAAGAGCAGGCAGTGGTCCCACGGACAACTGCCTATTCTTAAAAAATGAAAAGAAAACATTTCATTTTTCTTTTTGAAATGCATCCCGTATTCCTTTAAGGGAAACGGCTGCATTAAAAAAAAGTTGCTTTATTTAAAAGCAAACACAGACATGGTGGTCTGCTGTCCCCAGCAGGCCACCATCCCTGTGTTTTTAGCAAAAATTCACTATTAGAAAATCGCAAACGGAAATGTTAGTATATGTGGCCCTTAATTCACTAATGGGTTCAGCGATTCGCATTTTTTTAAAACAGGTTCAGCTATTTGTACTTCCTGTTGTTGTCTACTACCGTCTGTTAATTTTTGCCTTCTGATGTTTTAAATTTTTTTTTGCAGATGTGTATATTTGCCCTCTTTTGTAGTCTATTTTATCTTGTTGGAATGTTTGAGCTTTCCTTATTTTAATGACTGCCTCTTGTTTTTTTAACCTCTCCTTCATCTCAATCAAAAAATTGTTAACCAGTTCTTGGTTTTTCTCTTTTCCCAATTCAATTTTTAGGACTTCAGTTTACTGCAAAATCTCAAACCTGCTGCTGTCTGCATATTTGACTAAGATCTCTAATAGTCTTCTTGACGCTTCATTATTACTGGAAGCCCATTCCTGTAACATTTGGGATTTTGATTTTCTTAACTCGGGGCAATCAAGATTAGTTGGATTATGAATCTTTCATATTACCCAGAAAGTACAATGCATTACAGCTAAACCTGGATAGATATCTTTAAAGTTGTAAGAATGATGAAGCTGAAGAAGCTTTATGCAACTCAACCTATGAAGAAAACTGAGACAACTGATAATAGGGAGGAGCAAAAAATACATTTGCAAGTAGCAGATTTAAAATTAATGTAAGAATTGCAAGAATTGGAGTGTGAGATTTTGGGACCTCCTACATCAATAGCTTAGCTAGAAATAGTTGAAGATCAGGCTTTGTATGTTCATGGAGCAGCCAAACTTATTTAAGACCAAGTACAAAGTTCTTACCGACAATGCCAAAAGATACCATTGATATTTACTGAGACCTAGTCAAATAGGATATGAAAAACCTATATTCTTAGGAGTGTAAGGAAAACCACAAACAAAATGAACAGCAGAGAACCTATTAAAATTTGATGACAAAGTTAAATAATAGATCTGACTGAATTATTAGGAATTCAGATGAAGGTGGCGACATAGTACTTTGGACTAGGAATCAATATCTAGAAGAAGCATATAGGCGATTGAATGACAAGATGTGCTATGTAAGAGTTGTCATTGAAATCTTGTCTGCTGTTAAAAGGAAATATAATGGAGAATTGGCAGATTGGCTTAATGAAGGACTATTAAATCAAGAAGAAGACTTGGTTAGATAAAAGTAAGCCGTCTGGTTGCCCTACAATATTAGCCTTAGGAAGCTTATTTGGAAACTCTTGAAAACATGTAGACTATTTTTTGAGAAGTTATTTTGAGAGTTTGTCTTCCTACATGCAAGACACAGGCGGCTTTTTGAAAAAGATCTATTATCTCCCAAGGGAAAATGAATATGCATTAATGACAATTGATGCCACATCACTATATACAAGCATATGCCATGGAGATGGATTAAGTTATGGAACATTTTTTGAATGCATGGCCATTCAATTTATGGAAGTATAAACAAATGTTGTTGAGAATGCCTAAATGGTGCTTGGAAAATAATTATTTTCTTTTTAACAATGAGCTGTTTAAACAACTAATGGTTACAGCACAGCAATGGCACCTGCTTCACCCCCAGCTATGCAAATTTGCATATGGGTTGGTGGGAGGAGAAAGTGCTTCAGATTGAGTATTATCATGAGTGGAAAGAAAATGTATTTAGGTGTCGTTATGGTGTTGTTTCATTATTCAAGAGGATTGATAGAAAATGCAACCAGATTTGTAGAAAAGATCAATCAGAATTTGTTACATTTCCGTTTCACTAGTAACATTGAACAGAGGTAATTTTTCTTGATTTAACAGTGTATGTAAAGCACAATAAGCTGGAAACTAAAATGTATAGAAAGCCAACAGCTGGCAAAAATATCCTTCATGCTACCAGTTTCCACCCAGAAAAATTAAAGAACAGCATGCCATATGGCAAAAGCCTGAGGGTATTCAGGATCGGCAATGAAAAATAAGTAATTGAGTTAGCTAAGAGAGAACTGTTAGCAAGAGTCCGAGAAAGAGGATATAACTTGACAACAATAATGGAGGCTGAAGATAAGTCAAAACAAGAAAAGAGAGACAAATTGCAATTTTGCATGAAAAATCAGAACAGGAAAAAGAAAGGAGAGGGGATCATAGTGTGAGAATTAGAACAACATATAGCATAAGTAGCATGCTATTAGAAAGATCATACAGAAATATTGGCACTTAATCAAGAACGATCCAGTTGGTACCTCGGAAGCCAGTGATAACATTTGGGAGAGCTAAATCCATGACAGATTAATTGGTGAAGAGTAGCCCGTAGATAACTAAGAAAAGCATGTGTAGGAAGCTGGTTCTGTATATATTATACCAAATCGAGGTATACTGTGCACAGAGTCCAGGGGATCCCCAGAGGTACAGCAGAGGCTAAAGTTGAAAATATTAACAGCTCAATTTGTGGTAGTGTGGTCCAGCAGTTAGGCTTATCAGAGGGCAGTGTTAAGCATGTATTGTACACACTCAGGCAAGAAATATTATCACACACTCAAAGACTGAATCCAGACCAATTGGTAAGTATACAAAAAGTTATACTTTGTATTTTATTTAACAACCAAGGGTTACTTAATGTTGGTAAGTTGTAATACTTTCAAAGTATCAAAGCTTTTCAGGTAGAAAGGTTTGTATAGACTTCAAGCAATACTTTTCAGTCGGAGAGAAAATACTTGGTATTCAGGATATACAGTTAGTGCAATACAGAGCGAACGCTATGCAATCCTGTGGAGAGAAAGACAGGTGATGGACTTACAAGTAAGTACCTGGCTTACAGTTCGGTCTTCGGGTGGTCTCAGGCCAACACTGTGGGCAATGTCGGTCGTGGGGGACTAAGGGCACCCAGAGGTGCGGATTTCAGTATCTACGCCGCAACGGTCAATACCGGCAATAAGTTTTACCCTCGCGGTACCCTGGGATTATGTAGTAGGTTGGTTTTCAGCAGACCGCCAACACGGTTACCATCGCGGTCGCTGGCGGCTGGCTGCTGTCATTCGGCTGGAGGAGTTCCGCCGTCGTCGGACTGTCATGGGGAGGTCGCGTTCGGTGGTTGGGCCAGAGGCACCGGAGGAGGCCGACAGGGCCGCATGCAGGAGGGTGCGGGCTCTCTGGCACCAGCTGGACACAGCTGGGGTCGTGGGGCTGAAAGGATCCCTCAAGGTTGTGGAGGCTGTCCGGTTGGGATGCTTTTCTTCTGGCAGGACAAGTGTCGGTCTTCTACCACTGTGGTCGGGGAGTTCTTTTGTAGCAGTGAGTCGCTTCAACACCAGTGTCGATCCTCACTGTGGCAGTTTTTGTACTGGCGGATGCCGGGCACTAGAGCCTCTAGTCTGAAGGGAGATTCTTGATGCTTTGGCAAAGGTTGCAGGGCCTCTGGGGTTTCTTTGAAGTCAGGCAGGCAGGTCCAGTGGTCGAACTGGGTGCAGGTGGTGGGGTTCTTGCCGAGATTTGTCTGCAGCGGTTCAGTTCCTGGTCCAGCAGTGGTCCTGGTTCGTCTTCTTCCTTGGTCCATCAAATCTTAAGAGATAAGGTTCAGGGGTGCCCCTAAATATTAGATTCAGGGGCGCTACAGGGGTGTGCAGGTCAGGACCAATGGGTCCCTTCCTTTGGGTGTCTACACCTCCTAGTATGCTATCCTCCAGGGGGCGGGGCATAATCCTCTTCCTAATTGGCTGAATCCCCTCATCTTCAAGATGTAGGAGACTAAGATGTGTGCTTCGCCTTGCCTCCCCCACCCTCAGGTGGGGTTGGCAAAGGTGGGCACACCTCCCTTCCTGGCTAAGTTTTCTCACGCCCAAATGGTGGTCAGAACCAGTGGGACCCAGTTGCTGATAGCAGCAAAATGCTGGGGGTAGCTAAGAAAGGTGGTAGGCCTTTGAAGCTCCCTCTTCATGGACCCTGCCTGTCCTGGGGGAAGAGGCATGACACCTCTGCCCAGGATGTGCTTTGTTTCCAGACCCAGAGAGTGGAGGGCTCTCTACCCAGGGGTCCAGAAACATGTCTGGGGGTGGCAGATGTCTAGTAGCCAGTCAGGAACCACACTAGGGCTGGTCGTGTTTCAGGGGGCCTCTCCATGGTACCCTCTGAGTGCATTTTACATTAAATCTGACACTGGCATCAGTGTGGGTTTAATGTGCTGAGATGTTTGATACCAAACTTCTCAGTCTTCAGTAAAGCCATCATGGAGCTGGTGAGTTTGTGATAACAAACGCCCAGCCGAGGTACGCCAAATGGCTTCACTGCACTT
This sequence comes from Calotriton arnoldi, assembly GCA_963921515.1. NCBI lineage: Eukaryota > Metazoa > Chordata > Amphibia > Caudata > Salamandridae > Calotriton > Calotriton arnoldi. The sequence goes on along the minus strand of CAWUFW010023862.1, from coordinate 34,238 downwards.
GCAATGTCTGTGAATGGCACAGTCACTGTAGGGGCACAGCGCTCGTGACACTGTGCCCTCACCTGTGGTATATATAGTGCATCCTTCTAGAGGGGTGACTTGTCTATGCCACAGGCAGTATTTGTTAGACATGGCACCCAGGGATGGGTGCCATGTCGACTTTAAGGTTTGGGGTCCCACGCTGACACACAGGCTGCAGTGGCAGGGTGTATGTGTCAGGTGAGAAGTCTCTTAGGGTGGCACTACACATGCTGCAGCCCTCAGAGGCTCTCTCTGGTCACAATGCCCTTTGGTACCAGTAGTACCCCTTACAAGGAACTTACATGTAGGCCAGAAGTTGTGCCAATTGTCGATGCAAAGGTACAGTTTTGGGAAATAACACAAATGCTGGGGTCTGGTTAGCAGGATCCCAGCACACACTTTAGTCAGGATGGCATCAGTTCTAGGCAAAACGTTAGGGGGTAACCATGTAAAAAGGGCACTTTCTTACAGCATATGGTTAAATGAAAGTCATGGATTTAAAAATTGTACTAAGTGCAAGGCATGCCAATATGAGCTTAATAAGACTGACTATGACTCACTTTTGAGGCAAACCTATCAGAGGGAACTATCAATGTAAAAGTGATCATGTGATTTATGTACTGCAGTGTCCTTTTAACCTGCAGTATGTGGTAACTCTCCAATTACATAAATGAATACTAAAGCATATAAAAGCAATTAACAATAAGGACAGGAATTTTCCAGTCACTCATCATTTCGAGGAAACCCACAACAGCAATAACAAAGATCTGAAGTATTTTTTAATATAATTGATCGCCAAGAATATCAGGAGAGGTGATAGAGTGAAAGGATTTAGGAGATTGGAGGCAAGATTCATTACTGAGATGAAATCGAAAATTCCAACAGGTTGTAACATGGAGGTAGACGTTTATGCTCATCTATAGAGATTTCCCTCTCTGTCCCTTATCAGCTGTAAGGTTTATCTAGATAAAAACTGGGGAATACATTTTACCAGTAAACAAAATATAGTTGCACAAAGGTGACGATGCATTGATTTTGGAGCAAAATAGCTGCAGAACCCACTTCTGAGGGTCAGGACTGGAGGGGCCCCTCAGGCAAGGGAGGACTCATAGATGGCACAGTCCAAAAGCTGAAGCAGAGTTTGAAGGAAGTCTTTGATGGCCCTGAGACTTCAAAAAGGGGGGCAAGCCACCAAGCCTTTGGAGAAATTTGGGGTCAATGAGGCGGCACAAGGGGCTCATAAATATGCCTCAGGAGTTCAAGGATACAGAAAGCAGGTCCAGTCCTTCTCCCTCCCAGGCAAGAGGCAGCCGGCCAGCACAGCAAAGCAGGTAGCAAAGTGACAGTCCCTCCTACAGCCCAGCAATCAGCAGGCCATCACAGCAAGGCAGTTAGCAGAGTGGTAGTCTCTCCTACAGCTTAGCAGCTCTTCTTCCTGGCAGAATGTCCTTGGTTCCAGCAAAGTTCTGATCTGATGGTGTCGGGGGTCCAGCTTTTGCAGTGGGGGAGACTTCAAAGAGGCCTTTAAAGATCACAAGATCCCTGTCTTTCTGGCCCTGGCTCCAGACTCACAACAGGGGGTATGCAGCACTTTGTGGGGGGACAGGCACAGTCTTTTCAGGTGCAATTGTCAGCTCCTCCCTCCCACTCTAGCTCAGGAAGGCCTATCAGCCTGGCGATGGGCCATCAGGATGCAAATGTCACACACCAGCTCCCTTTGTGTGACTGTCTAGAGGGAATGCACAAAGCCCAACAGTCAGCCAACCCTTTATTTTAAAATATGACCTGAGAGACGGCGTAATCTTAAGTGCCGAAGATTCTTTCAGTTGTCGCGAGGCCGAAATGACTTGCTGGGCCTCTTTTAGGTTCTGGCCTGTTTTCTTATTGGGGGGTTTCACTGATATGGGGACCAGGGGAGCAATGGTGGAGGGCGCTTCCAAGCGCTCCGATTGAGTAAAGATTTTACTACGCAAGGTATATCTGGTATGATGCACTGTGGTTATACCTTTCTCTTCTGGAGCCACTCGCGAGTGCCGGTTCTCCAACAACTCAAAAGACTGAGGCGGAGTTAAGATTCCAGTGAAACCCTCTTTAACTGCGTTGTCTAACTGGGGGGATCCCAGGGCTGATGACTTTGACTTTGCTTTCCTTTTTCTCCTTGGGGGCTGATTTGGGGGGGGGGCCGCATTACAGTCCCCCTTGTTTGAATTTTTGGCTCGTCTGGGGGTCATAGGTTGTATGAAACTGATATGCCTATAGCTTTCAGTCTGCTGGAGCTGAGATTTAGTAAAAGGCTCAAATGATTGAGACACTATTCTGTGTCCTTGTACGTTTTGAAAATCAGCCGAGGGATCCACCAGGAGATTTTTCAGTAAAAAGACTCTATTATGACCAGGCACTACCTTATCCTTGTTAACATACCCCTTATATGTTATAACCCTACCTGGAACTCCACGCAATGGGATCCTTGCCGCAGCGCGCCTGTCGGTGCAAATTGCAAACGCTGCCTGTATCAGCCGTCCTCCACCGTGAACGCCAGAGAAGCTCCTGCTGAACCGAGTAGGATCCAGTCCTACGTTGAGGACCAGCCTGTCAGCCTGTCGATCTGCCCAGTTCGAACGCCTGCATCCGCCAGACCAAACACAGCTGCGGAACGCCGCGGGCCGTGCACAACGCAAGCAGCGTGAAACACGACCGCGATCAAGCTAAGCCGCCAGACAGACACAGCGAGAAACAAAAATGCCAAAAATGCCGAAAACCTCAGGGGAGAGAAGTCTTAAAACCCAGGCAGCCTTTAATGAATCGCTGCGTTCTGTAAGTACTACATTCTAGAAACTCGGTTTGCTCAGGAGATTTTAACCGAAGCTGCCGGGAGGTGGAGAGGAGCTCGCGGCACAGACTAACCCGCCGCCATGTTCCCTCCAGTCGTTGAATTGGTTTTGTGTGGAATTCTGTTCTCCCAGGGGACGAGTCTCACTCTGTTATAAGTAAAGACAAGGGGAAGATAGCTCCAACTACACCACAACCCTCGCCCTGAGCCCACCCGCCGAACCCTCCGACCCCGACACCGCTGCCCGCAACCTCAGACAGTGGATCGACGACTGCGCCAACACCCTCGCCCCGCTCAAGAATCCGCCCAACAGCCACACCAGCAAGAAAGCCACCTGGTTCACCGAAGACCTCCAGGCCTCCAAACGAACATGCCGAAAACTGGAGAAGATCTGGCTCCACGAACGGACAGCGGACAGCTACGCCGCCCACAAGAGCGCCACCCGCAATCACCATCACCTCATCAGATCCGCCAAAAGGGCCTCACTCAAAGACCGCCTAGACAACAACGCACACAACAGCAAAGAGCTCTTCAACATCGTGAAGGAACTCTCCAACCCCAGCTCCAACACCAACGACATCCAGCCGTCGCAAGACCTGTGCGACTCACTGGCCACCTCCTTCCACCGCAAAATCGCCGACATCCACGACAGCTTCAACACCACGACCGCCCCGACAACCACCGAGACCACTGCCCCCACAACCACCAACCGCCTGCTCTCCTGGACCAACATCAACGACGAGGACACCAGCGAGATCATGAACACCATCCACTCCGGTTCACCGCTAGACCCGTGCCCTCACCACATCTTCAACAAAGCCAGTACAGCCATCGTGCCCCATCTCCGGAAAATAATCAACATCTCCTTCGAGACAGCAACCTTCCCGGAAAGCTGGAAGCACGCCGAGATCACCGCCTTACTCAAGAAACCCAAGGCAGACCCCAAGGACCTCAAGAACTTCCGACCCATCTCTCTGCTCCCGTTCCCCGCGAAGGTCACCGAGAAAATCGTCAACAAACAACTGACCCGCTACCTCGAGGAGAATAACATCCTGGACCCTTCCCAGTCCGGCTTCCGCAGCAACCACAGCACGGAAACCGCCCTCATCGCCGCCACCGATGACATCAGGACCCTGCTAGACAACGGAGAAACAGCAGCCCTCATCCTCCTGGACCTATCAGCCGCCTTCGACACGGTCTGCCACCACACACTACGAACACGCCTTCACGACGCCGGGATCCAAGAGAAGGCCCTGGACTGGACCACATCCTTCCTTTCCGGCAGAACACAAAGCGTCCGCCTCGCCCCCTTCCGATCCAAGGCCACCAAGATCATCTGCGGCGTACCCCAAGGCTCCTCCCTCAGCCCAACGCTGTTCAACATCTACATGGCACCCCTCGCCCACGTCGCCCGACAGCACTAGCCTCAACATCATCTCCTACGCCGACGACACCCAGATGATCCTCTCCCTCACCAAAGACCCTCACACCGCCAAAGCCCACCTCCACGAAGGAATGAAGGCCGTCGCCGAATGGATGAGGACCAGCCGCCTGAAGCTGAACTCGGACAAGATGGAGGTCCTCATCCTTGGTTCCAACCCTTCAGCCTGGGACGACTCCTGGTGGCCAACATCACTGGGAACAGCCCCGCCACCCACCGACCACGTACGCAACCTAGGGGTCATCCTCGACCCCACCCTCTCCATGACTAAGCAGGTCAACGCCGTTTCCTCATCCTGCTTCAACATCCTCCGAATGCTCCGCAGGATCTTCAAGTGGATCCCCACCGAAACAAGAAAAACAGTCACCCAGGCCCTCGTCACCAGCAGGCTGGACTACGGAAACGCCCTCTACGCAGGAACGACGGCTAAGCTCCTGAGACGGCTGCAACGCATCCAGAACGCCTCTGCACGTCTTATCCTCGACATCCCCCGACGCAGCCACATCACACCCCACCTGAGAGACCTGCACTGGCTCCCTGTCAACAAGAGGATAACCTTCAAGCTCCTCACCCACGCACACAAAGCACTCCACAACTCCGGACCAGCCTACCTCAACAGACGACTCAGCTTCTACACCCCCACCCGCCAGCTCCGCTCGACCAGCCTCGCCCTCGCCACAGTCCCCCGCATCCGGAAAACGACCGCTGGCGGCAGATCCTTCTCCCACCTCGCCGCCAAGACCTGGAACACCCTCCCCACCAACCTCCGACAGACCCAAGACCTACTGGCCTTCAGAAGACTCCTCAAGACCTGGCTCTTCGATCAGTAGCAGCACCACCCCCCTCTTCCCCCAGCGCCTTGAGACCCTCGCGGGTATGTAGTGCGCTTTATAAGTGACATGATTGATTGATTGATTGATTGATTGAACTAGGACTCTAAAGTTATCTGAGTCGAAATGGACACATTGAAAACTGTCCCGGTTGCCGGGGAGGCTGGACTTGCTAACATTACAACTGCCAACAGTTATGAGGTATTAGGCGAATTTGGCTCTGAATCTGTCTCTGATCCTGGTTCTGCCTCTGGCTCTGGCTTTGGCTCTGGCTCTGGTTCTGATCCTCCTAATTCTACGTCAGCCTCTACGTCAGCTTCTTTAGTAATACCATCAATGCCATCAGGAACAACTACCCCAGATCAACCAAATTTGGCTCATATGTTAGATGCCTTAGCCCTGGAAATTCGGAGTAAGTTTACGATTTCAGAGACAAATCAGGCTAAGATACAAGAGTCATGCGAATCCCTTGAAGCCAAAATGTCGGCAATTACTGAGAGAATTTGTGTAATGGAAGCCTCAATAGAAGTCCTGAGTAAACAAGTTGAGCTGAACTGCTCTGAGATTCTGGCATTAAAAAAAGGAGAAAAGGACATGTTAGATAAACTGGAGACCCTAGAAAATAATGCTAGGCGTAATAACATTAAAATTATGAACGTTCCAGAAGGTTCAGAGGGTGGGGACATCAAAACCTATGTCATAAATTTGCTGAAAGAATTTATCCCTGTGCTGGATGCTAAGGAATTGGAGTTAGACATCCAGAGAATTCACAGGGATCCTTTCTCCAAAAACCCGAACAGAAAAAACCCCCGGCGAATTCTGATAAACTTTAAAACGTGTGCGCTAAAAGAGCGTGTACTATCGGAAGCCTTAAAAGCTGGCGGCTTTACGAAAGGGGATTGGGTATTCCGGATAAGGTCAGACCTCTCAAGAATTACGCAGGACAGACAATGGGAGCTGGGAAAATGTATGCCGATTTTAAGATCTATGGGTGCTTCTGTACAGTTAAGGTTTCCTGCCCTACTTAGGGTTATGTGGAAAAATAAAATGTCTAACTTTAGAGACCCCAAAGAGGTAGCGATCTTTATTGACCAAATTAAAGCTCAGGGTTAGTTCAGCACGAAAAGTCTGTTATAAGTTTAGTAGCCGGGGTGAGTGGATAGTGAGCTCACAGGGGTTAATTTTCATCATCCCCAATGTGGTTTAGGAGGGTTCCCGGGGGAGGGGGGGAGGGGTATACACAAGATGAAAGCAATGTTAGTTTTTCACTGGGTGGGGAGCAAAATAGGGAAAAAAACAGAAAAAGTCCTCATATACACATTTTGGTTAAGGAAGTCACTAACCAGAAAGGAATAGTCTGCATCCAGGGTGCGCTCTCCTGGTCTAGAGATAAGGCGCATGGGAATGGCTTAAATGGCTGATATCAGAATTTGTACATGGAATATAAATGGATTAAGGGTAGCGAGCAGACGAAGGAGGATTTTTCAATATTTAAGTCAAGCCGAATATGATATTATGATTCTGCAAGAAACTCACCTTACATTTGAGGAATGGGAGATGGCGGTTGCTAAACAGAGATGGATTCACGGCTCGCTTCACACCACGCAACCTTATTGCACTAAAGGTGTAGCCATCATTGTTAAAAAATCAGCCAATGCAATCCTGGGCTCCTCAAAGATAGACAATAGGGGGCGTTGGATCATAACGGATATTAAAATACGAGATGAGTGGGTGGTTCTGGTGGGTTACTATGGCCCTTACATAGATGATGAGTCATCCCTTAAAATTATATACAATCACCTACTCGAAACTAACTACCCGATTATTATGGGTGGTGATTTTAACATTCTGTTGAACCCCGCCCTTGATAGGTCCAAGGGGGGGAAATTGGTTTCTACGAAAATGGGCTCCCTGATCAAAGTTCTTATGGATGACCTGAATCTGGTAGATATTTGGAGAGTTAAAAATAGGTCTGCAACTGGGTCTGTAACTGGACCTCAGAATTTCACATTTCATAATAAAAAACATAGCCATAGTTCTAGAATTGACTATTTCCTGATAGATTCTAGACTGACAAGTTATGTAAGTGTAGTATCTCATATCCCAGAACACTTGTCTGATCATTCAGCGGTCCGGCTAGATTTAAAATTCTCTAGTCATCCGGAAATAAAAAGATGGACGTTTGATAAAGTTATTCTTAAAGACGCTTCAGCAGTAGAACAATTAAAGAAAGACACTTTGTTCTTTTTTTAAGTGAACGATCGGTCAGCTCCAATGGAGGTAATATGGGACGCCTATAAGGCATTTATTAGAGGCAGGATTATTAGCATTTCAGCTAAAATCAACAAAGAAGCCAAAGAAAGACTTAGGTTACTGGAGGCTGAAATCCTTAGAGCCTCGCTTAATCAAGCAGTCAATCAAAATAATCTAGAACAGAATGAGGAAAGCTCAGAGATATTAGCTAAGCGGCAGGATTTGGCAGATTACCTCGACACTATTACTAGGAGAAGGTGGGAAGTTAGTAAACTTGCTAATTACGAATATGGAGAAGGGTGTGGGAAGCTCCTGGCTTGGAAATCCCGAGTCAACTTAACAAGAAACTCAATTAAGGAGATCTGTAACACAGAAACAGGGGAGATAGTATCAGATAGGGTTAATATGGAAAAAGCCTTTGAGCTATTCTTTCAAGAATTGTACACTGAAGACCTAGCAGTCTCAGACTCCCAAATAAAAAACTATATGGATAAGGCTTCCTTACGACCCTTATCGGTAGACCAGGCCCAACAGTTAAATAGGAAGATCACACTACCTGAAATTAAATCCGCAATAAAAAATCTAAAAAGAGGTAGTGCTGCAGGTTTAGACGCTATCCCTAACGAGTTTTATATTGCACTTAGTGAGACCCTTGCCCCTGTTATGGAGAAATTATTTGACAGTATTTTCTCTAACAATTCTCCAATTCCCAGTTCCTGGAATGAGGCAGCGGTTTCCTTGATTTTAAAGCCCAACAAAGACAAAAAAAAATGTGAGTCCTATAGACCTATCTCCCTGCTGAAATGCGACTATAAAATCTTTGCGCAAATTATAGCAGGGAGACTAAATAATATGATGGGGCATTTAGTGCATCCAGATCAAAAGGGGTTCATTAGAGGGCGTCAACTTCACGATTTAACTCATGAGCTGATAGGAGCAATCGATATCGCCTCAGCTAACAACTTGCCGCTCACGATTTTTGAATTTGACGCGGCTAAAGCATTTGACCGGGTGAGTTGGCCGTGTTTACATCATATAGTCCAAGCGCTCGGCTTAGGAGACAATATTTCCAAGACTATCAAGAACATATATAAAACTCCTATAGCTAGGATAATAGTTAATGGAAATTTAACCAACTCAGTTAGCTTAGAGCGAGGAACCAGGCAGGGTTGCCCCCTGTCCCCTCTCCTCTTTGATCTTTATATAGAGCCTCTGGCACAAATTATTAGGACCAGCGAGCTTTTTGCCCCATTCGAATATAGGGGATGGGTAAAAAAGCTGGCATTATATGCCGACGATCTGATGGTTTTTACAAAAGAATCCCCAGCGATTCTACCAAAGCTGGAGCAACTGCTGAATGATTTCGGGAAGATATCTGGTTATTTGATTAACACGCAAAAAACTGAAATCATGTCCTGGAACTGCCAATCTAGCTCGCCTTTAGTTCATAACCAAATAAGATATTTAGGCATTCAAATTACTCAGGACCTCGACAAATTGGCCCAAGTCAATTTGGAGGTTAAAAGGAAAGAGGTCAGATCACTATTAAGATCTTGGTGCAACCTTCCATTATCAGTTCTTGGTCGGTCCAACCTTGTTAAGATGTCTGTCCTGCCTAAAATCACATTTATGTTTTATACAATCCCTTTATTCTTTAGCACGGCCACTTTAAAAAATCTACATTCAGATATAAATAGTTTTCTTTGGGCTGACAAAGGGGTCAGGATCGCATGGAAGAAATTAAGATGTGAGAAAGCAACCGGGGGAATAGCCAGCTCTGACTTCGGCTTTTACAGTTGGGCTTTCCTTCTTAAGAATATGAGGTGCATATTATCAAGAACGGCGTTAAAATTATCGCCGGTTTAGCGGCAGAAAACTGCCGCTAAAGCGGCGATAATGGGCTTGATAATATGCCCTGGAGAATTCCAATAGAAGCCCATGTTCACACCAGAACATGGATTTCTATTGGAATTCTCAAGGGCATATTATCAAGCCCATTATCGCCGCTTTAGCGGCAGTTTTCTGCCGCTAAACCGGCGATAATTTTTAACGCCGTTCTTGATAATATGCCCCATGAGATCCTTGCTCCTTGACTCTTCCTGCTTCCCGCCATACCTCGCAGCCATGTCAAACAGTGTCCCCCAGGGGGGAGATGGATTTCTTTTTAAATTCGGACATCTCAGATACTTTAAAAAGGTCAAACTGAAGGTGTTACGGTCGGCCTGTGAATTATGGTTCCAGGTGAGGAAGCTTTTCAGAATTCCATACTATTGCTCAAACGCTCCTATATGGAACTCGCCAGGTACCCCTGACTACCTAAACGACAGATTATCAGCCCCTTTATGGGAAAGTGGCTTTCAGAAATGGGGCCAATTACTCCGAGATAATAATCTACTGCCTTGGGATGAATTGATCTCACAAACAAACCAAAACCTATCTAGATTCAAATTTTATCAACTTTCCCGTTGGGCTGTAAATTTGGACAAATATGGAGTTATAAATAATGAGCTGGAGGATAAGTTTTTAGTTCCTCGCCACCAAAGCAAAGAAGTATCTAAATGGTACTGGCTGTTTATTAAAGAAGACCCACCACTATTGCCCATGGAGGAGCCCTGGAGAAGAGAACTGCCTTCCAGCGACGTTACATCTTACTGGGAAGTATCATTGTGCACTTTGTGGAGGGTTGTCAAGGCTGCACCATTGAGGAGAAATCATCTGTTCACACTTCACAGAGCTTATTGGACTCCGAAGAGGCTTTCCAAGCTGGGAGGTGGAGAGAAGTCCTGCGTGAAATGTACCCTGAGGAGTGCGGATGATGTGCACATGTTCATGCAGTGTCCTCAGATCCAGGGCTTCTGGAGGCAAGTGGGTAAGACTATCTCAGATGTAATTGGCCAAGAAATTAAGGTAAGCCTGGTTTTAATCATTTTTTGAATTCTTCCTGATGACAGTACTAACAACAAACTGTCAAATGCTCAAGCTTCACTTCTGTTTGTTCTAATCCTTTTGGAAAGAAGGGAAATTTGTTTAAACTGGATCTCCCCTAACTCGCCAAAGTTCCTAGACTGGGTTTCATCAGTTAAAAGGGTCCATAAGTTGGACATGGGTTGTAAGTCAAAGAAAAGAACAAGATTTGGGGAATTATGGGAAGAGTGGGTTACCAACTTGGGTCTTGTGACTTCCTAGTTTATACAAAAAGTCCAATGATTATGAAACAAGTGAGTTTTTTTGGGAAGATGGTTTATGCAGAAACCATGGGCTCGATATTATCCTGGTTAATTCCCAAGTGTCCTCGGGGACCCTTTGAGGTGGAAAGAGATCTACAGGGTGGCGTGTCCCCTCTATCGGGTCCAGGAGGGCGCTATGGTACTGCTTTAAGACCATTCACTTTCTTTCTTTAATGAGGACAAGAAAAAAAAAAAAAACAACAGTCACCCAACCCAGATGTGTATTCAGAGACAGGCAAAGGCACAGAATGGATAAAGTAAGAAGATGGCAACTTTCTAAAAGTGGCATTTTCAGACTTACAGTTTAAAATCCGACTTCACCATAAGTTGTGAATTTAAATTGTCCAGAAACACCGAACTTCAAATCTCTATCTCTTCCCAATTGGAAATAAGACTTAAAATATTTTTTAAGGCAATACCTATGGGAGAGATAGGCCTTGCAGTAGTGAAAAATGAATTTAGCAGTATTTCACTACCAGAATATGTAAAACTCGAACGTACATGTTCTACCTTTTAAATACACTGCACCCTGCCTATAGGGCTGCCTAGGACCTACCTTAGGGGTGACCTATATGTAATAAAAGGGAAGGTTTGGACCTGGCAAGTATGTTAGCTTACTATATTTAAGGGACGGTTCCCCGCCCCCGCTCCAACGGCACAGCGTTTTTTTGTTGCTGCTTGCATGATTTCTTCTTTTGTACGTAATTTTATTCCTAGTTTTCCTTTCTTTCATCACATCTTCCACTCTGATACCTCTTTTTAATTTCACACGTAAGGTAACATGCCAATTTTCAACGGTTTCTCATATTCATGATTGTCCATCCGGACCTTGTTTCAAGAATAAGTACAGACGCAAAAAAGTTCATCCGAAGCAGTATTTTAATAACCCAATGCATTTCGGGCACATCGAGCCCTTCGTCGGGGGTAACTAAAAACAACAATGAAACACGCATCATTATTTTATCAAACATTGCATAGTCTAAACAACAGCCGTGGTAACTTAGTTGCACCTCAAGTCTCTTCTAAACAACACCTATCACATTCACTTGAATGATTATTTAAATACCGTACCATGTGTTATTACCAAAACTATTAACACTACCTGGTTCCAACTTGCTTCCCTCTGTTGTTTGTCCCTTATCACAAAACAGTAATTACCTCTGACATGCACCCGACCCCTGCGCTAAACTTCACATCATCTCAATTTATATCTTTTGAATTGCACCTACTGTCGTGTTCCCCTCTCATCCACACTACCATACACCCAACCCTTCTCTTTATGCGACTAGTATCACACCCACTTTACCGCGTCTCTACCACATGTCCATCCCCCCTTACAACTCAGCTTCATCACACTTCATTATCATTCTCACATTCTCACTGCTCCACACTGTTATGCTGCCCTCCCCCTCTCTACTAACCACAACATTCACTCATGTTTCTATCACCCTCGCCATCTCATAGTAACCGCATAATACAATCAACTGCTTAACTCTCCCCCCATTATCAGTCTTTACTAACACGCATGCTCAAAAACAATTCAGCTATGTTCTAACCCAAAAATCACATTTTACATACCTGCCTCAGCTAAGTTACATGTCCCTCCTCCTCTCGCAGTTACAAGAAAAATGTTTCTCGTGTTTTTCAAAAGCGCCGATTTTAAACACGCTCACGTGACCTATCACCTCCTACTTTTTGGCCACCAATTAACCGCCCGGTTACCCCGCCCTCGCTGGAACCATGTGCTAGAATCCTAATTACTACCAATCCCATACTGCACTGGGACAACACATTCAAACATCTCAATGGAATTACACAGATGGCGTATTAGTGATAAATAAAAAATTGGTGCATTAAATACAACATCACGACTAAACATGTTAAAAAGATTATGATCATTGCTGCAAATGTCTTTCAGTTCATGTTAATGTTCATTTAAATGCCCCTTCAGTAAAACATTGCTGGATGCACACGATCTTCCGCCTTACGTGTGATGGTAGCACTTTTCTCAATGTTCTTAACCGATTCCATCTTGTCATTGGGTGCAAACCCGTGTTGAGGCAGAATTATAAAGACTACATATTTGAGAATAGGGAATGCACACCCACTTAAAGTAGTTTTGTCCATATTAGTCCTCACCATTCATCCATGGTCGCGTGCTCATTGGAATGGTGCCCTGCCCCGATGGCACCTAGTATGAGATTACTATATTTAGCTTGTCAGATCGAAATGGCAGTTTAAAACTGCACACACAGGCTCTGCAGTGGCAGGCCTGAGACATGTTTAAAGGGCTACTGAAGTGGGTGGCACAATCAGTGCTGTAGGCTCACCAGTAGCATTTAAGTTACAGGCCCTGGGCACTGTACTGTATAGTGCACTGTACTAGAGACTTATAAGTAAATTAAATATGCCAATTGTAGATAAGCCAATGTTACCATTTTTTGAGTACAGAGCATATGCATTCGGCACCAGTGAGCAGTGGCAAAGTGCCCAGAATCCCACAGCCAGCAAAAACGAAGTCAACAAAACAGGAGGTCAGAAGGCAAAGTCTGGGGAAACCACTCCAAGGATGCCAGGTCTAACATGTGTCCCCCCAGCTGAAGATGGGGAGAGCTACCCGACCCCTTGGGAGTTCTCTTCCCTAAGGCAAAAGAACCTGGAGAGACCATCAACATTGGCATGGTCTGTGCCAGGACGGTGTTCCACCGTAAAGTCCATTCCCAGTAGGGAGATGGACCACCTCAACAGTTTGGGATTCTCCCCCCTAATCTGCATTAATCATTTGAGGGGCCTGTGGTCTGTCTGAACACAGAAGTGAGTGCCAAACAGGTATGGCTTTAGCTTCTTCAGCGCCTAAACCACAGCAAATGCTTCCCTTTCAATTGCGGCCACCCCTGTTCCCTGGGAACTATCCTCCTACTGATGACGGCTACAGACTGATCCAGGCCCTATTCATTTAGCTGTGAGAGCACGGCCCGATGCTATGCTCTGAGATGTCCATCTGCACAACAAACTCTTGGTAGAAATTGGGGGCCTTGAGCATGGGTGCCTTGCACATGACTTCCTTCAGGACTTCAAAAGCTTTCTGGCAGGCCTATGTCCAGATCACCTGACATAGCTACTTCTTAGAAGTCAGCTCTGTCAAGGGAGCAACAATGGTGCCTTATCCCTTGATGAATCTCCTGTAATATCCAGTGAGGCTTAAGAAGGCTTTCACTTCGGTCTGGGTCTTGCGAGGTTCCCAAGCCAGAATGGTGTCAATTTTGGGCCGCAAGGGCAGCACCTTGCCAGCCCTACTTAGGGGTCGATTCCGATCTCGGTAGGGCTCCGAATCGGATTCGGCTGTACCGGATCCGAGTCGGAGGCTTTGTTTCCGACCGAGTCGTACTGAGGTCCGGACGCCCAAGTACGATACGATTGAACGCGAAATCGCCGACCGACTCGTTTCCGGGTGCGAACCGCTCCGTCCGACTCGTTCGCACTCGATTCGTACCGCGCAATGGAGATGTTTTACGACCGAGCCAGTACGATGCACGATCCGGACAGCCGTATCGAGTCGGAGCCTCCGACACGAAAAAGCTCTCGGAAGTAGACTTCGGGGGTCCGTGCCGGACCCCCTTCACCCGTAGCCGTACGGGTCAGACACAGGGGGGACCCATGGGTCCCCCCTATACATGTGTGTACGGTGCGGATGGCACCAATGCGTACCCACTACAGGGGGCCCCCTTGTGCGCAACGTACCCATTGAGTCAATGGGAGCCCATGTACGCGTCGTACGACCGGCTCCCATTGACTTCAATGGGAGTCCGACCGAACCGAGTCCGGCAGCATACGGCCGCATCGTACTCGCTCGGTCGGACTGCAGGGGTCCGGCTCGGTCGGAAAACAATCCGGATCGGTCGGAGAGCTTTCCGACCCAGATCGGAATCGGCCCCATAGTGTCCCAAGTAAACCACATAATTCTGCCCTACTTGGCACTTACTGGTCTTGATAGTCAGGCCTGCGCTCTGCGGAGCTTGATGAACTTCCTGTAGGTGGTTCAAGTGGTCCTCCCAACTAGAGCTGAAGACCCCAATATCATCAGGGTAGGTGGCACTGAAGTTCTCAAACCCAGCCAGGACCTGATTGACCAGCCTCTGGAAGGTGGCAGGGGAGTTCTTCAAACCAAAAAGGCATGACCCGGAACTGGAAGTGCCCTTCTGGTGTTGAGAACGCCGACCTCTCTTTAGCCCCCTTGGTGAAGGCAATCTGCCAGTACCCAGACATTAAGTCAAAAGTGCTGAGGAACTTGGCAGCTCCAAGCCAATCAATTAGCTCATCAGCTCTGGAGATGGGGTGTGTGTCAGTTCTGGAGACTGCATTGAGCCTACATTAGTCCACACGAAACCGAAGTTCAGGTGTGACACCTAGAGCGGCAGCCTCGGGAACCAACATCACTGGGCTGGACAATGGGCTGTTTGATGGCTCAATAACCGCTAACACCAGCATCTTGATGCTAGTCCTCACCTTATCAGACAGCCTGTAAATGTTGTTCTGTACAGGTGTGCTGTCCCCAGTATGAATTTCATGGGTACCCCATGTAGTGAGTCCTGGGGTAAGGGAGAAAAAAGAGGCAAACTGCCCCATCAACTGGCGGCAGTCTCTCTGTTGATATAAGGTTAGTGTAGGGGAGAGGCTGACACCCTCCACTGACCTATCCTGCTCCTTTGAAGATAGGAGGTCTGGGAGACGTTCACTCTCCTCTTCCACCCCATCATCAGTAACCAGTAGCTTGGTAACCTCCCACCTCTTAAAGTGGGGCTTGAGGCGGTTCACATGCAAGACCCTCAAAGTGTTCTTTACAGTCTTGAGGTCCACTAAGTAGTTGACTTCACTCTTGAGATCCTTCACCTCATAAAGTCCAGACCATCAGTCTAGCAGGGCCCGGGCTCCAATGGCTCCATTGCCCACATGTTTTGACCAGGCTGAAACTCAACCAGAGTGGTATTCTGTTTGTACCATTGTTTCAAGTGTCATCTGCTTGTTTCTACACGCTGAAAAACTTACGCAAAATCCTTCGGTTCATTCTCTTAACCATGAGGAAAACGGTAATTGGGGCTTTGATTCTTTCCAGAATCGATTACGGCAACGCCCTTTATCTGGGAGCAGACAAGGGCCAGATTGCCAAACTACAGTCCATTCAGAACGCGGCGGCCCGGGTGCTTTCTGGTCTTCCCAAACATCACCCTACTTCAGCCACCATTAAACTGCTCCACTGGCTCCCGGTTCGGCAGCGAGTGGATTTCAAGGCTCTCTGTCTTGTACACAAAGCCTTGTATGGTGGAGGAGCTGCTGACGTGCAGCTGCTATTCAAGCGGTACTCTCCTCAACGCTGTCTCAGATCATCGAATACAGGTCTGATCCTGATTCCCAAGTTAAAAAAAGTCAGATGGGGATGCAAGGGTTTTTCGTACCAGGCTGCCAAGCTATGGAACGCGCTCCCCGCACGGCTCAGACTACAATCAAACAGGACTATTCTTAGGAAACAAATAATGACCTGGCTCTTTCCCAAACCAGCAGTTTAATCAGTGTGCCCAGCATTCTTTCACTCAGCGCCAAGACGCCTCGGCATTCGTGCACTTAATAAATAAGTCAGTCAGTCAGTCAGTCATGTCCTCCTGGCTAGCTTCCAGGTTCTGGAAATGGGCTCTCTGGTTGCGGAATGCAGGCATGCAGCCAACCACATCCTGGGATGGTTTCTTGGGAGCTTAATCCCAGCTTTCCTAAACCAAACTGAGAGGTCCTCTCACAGGGTCTCCATATAGAAGTTCAACCCCCTTCTGTGGCACCTCCCAGCCAGGTCGATGCGTCAAAGTCGAACCTCCCAGTTGGGTCCCATGTTGTCATCGAGCCCCTTACGATGCAGGTGCTGCGTCGTCGTGGAGCCTCACAGTTGGGACCTCGGATCGGTGCTGCGTTGTCTTTGAACCTCGCAGTCGTGTCCCGCGCTTCTGTTCCAATCAGCGCAGAGGTGATGATGTATCTATTTTAGAGCAAAAAAGGACTGGAGGGGAGCCTCAGGAAAGGAAGGACTCACAGATGGCAGAGTCCAGCAGCTTAAGCAGCTGAAGCAGAGTTTGAAGTAAGTCTTTTATAAAGAGCCAAACAACAATGACAGACACCTAGAACCGCACCTCCCACACAGTTCCTTTCAATCCAAGCTTGGTGCACTTCATTCACAGTACCAGCCGTTGCATGACACCACTGCCAAGCAGAAACAAATGGAAATAATAACATGAAATTCTGCACCCAAAGGCTGAAAAGTCGACAATTCTATATCTTGTTAAAGCTTTCTTTATTCACTTTCCATGTATTTCAAAACACAAGCCAAAAGAACAGCCACCCAACGCATTTCGTTCCAAACATTTGAACTCTATCAGGGCTCTTAAATGTACAAAGTGTTATTTCTCCATAAACAGTTTATTGGAAGATCTCTTGGTTCAATTGCCAAAAATCACTAGATCAGGTGCTTATATTATGCCAAAAACAGTCATCCATTTCTAATTGGGGTATTGGAATTCCCCAAAGTTGACATTTTCAATTTTTTAACAGCGTTTCCCGCATCAAACCTCATCACCAAAAAAACTTGATGGAAGTCTTTATTGGCCCTGAGACTTCAAGAAAGGGAGCCAGGAAGCCCTTGGAGAAACTTGGGGCCTAATTTATGGGGTTTCCGCGTAGAGCAGCGCAGCAAGTCATCTTGCTGCGTTGCCATACGTCAAAGTGAATGAGCAGGAATGCACCGTATTTAATATGGTGCATTCCTGTCCTTTCCCCCTGTGCTAGTGCCGTTTCAGTAGCCTAGCGTCAAAGCAGGCACCCTTTCACCATAGCTCATGGGTGCCTGTGTTGTCAGCAGGATTGCTTATGTGCAGGAAGGGGCACCTTCCTGCTCAAAAACAATCCTGGGAGACGTTTTCATTTTCCTATGTGTGCTGCAGAATGCATGGAAAGAGGAAAAAAATTGGAGAAATAGTTATTTCTCCTCTTTGCACCCCCCCTGGGGAGGCGTAAGGTTTTGGGGCATCCCCAGGTTTACATGGTTTTGTAAATCTGAGGAAGCAGCAAAATCAATGGGTGTTGCCTCGGAACACCCACCGCAATGCCCATGGAATGCCTCTCTAGCGCAGAGTATGGTAACGCAGCGATTTGCGCTGCCTTGCCTTACTCAATATCTATGAGGTCATTAAAAACCATGCAAAGTGGCTTTGCGTGACCTTATAAATATGATTTTGTAGTTTACGCTGCCGGAGCATCACTAAAAGTGGTGCTCCGGCGGCGCAAGGGGCTCATAAATATGCCTCAGGAGTTCAAGGATACATAGAGGAGGTCCAGTCCTTCTCACTCCCAGGCAAGAGGCAGAAGGCAGCACTTCAGCACAGCAAAGGAGGTAACAGAGTGGCAGTCCCTTCTACAGCACAGCAGCTCTTCTTCCTGGCAGAATACCTTTGGTTCCAGCAAAGTTCTGATCTGGTAGTGTTAGGGTCCCCGTACTTATACCCAGTTGTGCCTTTTTAAGTGGGGGAGACTTCAAAGAGGCATTTGAAGATCACAAGGTCCCTGCCTTTCCTGACATGGCTCTAGACTCACTACAGGGGGGGGGTATGCAGCTGTTTGTGTGGGGACAGGAACAGCCCTATTCGGGTGCAGGTGTCAGCTCCTCCCTCTCAATCTACCTCAGGAAAGGCCATCAGCCTGGTGATGGGCCATAAGGATGCAAATGTCACACCCCAGCTCCCTCTGTGTGACTGTTTTGAGGAAATGCACAACGTCCAGCAGTCATCCAACCCAGACGTGTATTCAGAGACAGGCGGAGGCACAGAATGGTTAATAAAGAAAATGCCAACTTTCAAAAAGTGGCATTTTCAGATGGTGAATAGTCATAATATCGAGTTTTTAATATCGACTTGCCATAATATCGAGTTTTTATATCGATATTACCATTATATCGATGTAATTAATCTCAATGTTAAAAATATCGTTTTTTTTTTGTTGAAAAAATATCGAAGTTGAAAATATCGAGTCAAAAATATCGTTAGTAAAAAATATCGTTTTTCAGTGTTGTAAAAAATATCGAAAAAAATAATATAGAATGTGTAAAATATCGAAAAATATAATATAGAATGTGTAAAATATCGAAAAAAATAATATAGAATGTGTAAAATATTTATTTTTGAAAATGTCTAAATACTATTTATTAATATTAAAATATTATTTGTTTTATTGTATTAATATTTGTATTAAATTGTATTAAAATAATAATTGTAAGATATATTTTAGGAGCGGGATGTTGGGTTATTAGGGGATAAGGGTGGGGAGTGTTTTAAAAATATTAGTTCAAAATTTGAAATTTAAATTTAAATTCGAAATTATAAATGTTGTTTTAGGAGCGGGATGTTGGGTTGTTAGGGGATAAGGGTGGGAAGTGTTTTAAAAATATTTTTAAAAAATTTCAATTTAATTTTAAAATGTATTATTGAAATTAGAAAATTTGTTTTAGTAGTGGGATGTTGTGTCTTTAGGGGAAAATGGTGGGTGTTTTTAAAAAATATTAATAAAAAAATTTAGAAATGTATTTATATTTAGAATAGAATTTTGATATTTAGTTTTAGGAGTTGGATGTAGAGTTATTAGGGGATAAGGGTGGTCAATAATTTAAAAATCTAAAGAAAATTCTAAAAAATTAGAAAATTGTAATTATAATTTAGAAATTTTGTAGGTGTGAAATTTTGCTTCATTAACAGTGAAGTGTGTGGTACTACTTTTTAAATATTTAAAAATAAACTATTCCATTTAAAAATTAATAATTTAATTTAAATAATTATAGCTTTTATGGCTTGGGATGTAGTGCTTTTGGTACCAATTGGATGTGACGTGTTGGAAATAAAAAAAATATTATTATAGAATTTAACAATTTTAAAAATAAGTTAAATATTCGTTTTTGTAAATAATTTTGTTTGTGTTTATTATTGATAAATTAAATTATTACATGTATTACTGATTTATTGAATTAAATATAATATTTTAGAAAATCAAAAAGAAAAAAATCAAATTAAAGTATTAATTAATATTTATATTGAAGATTTGTATTTTTGTAAGCTGATCAAGTTATATAAATGTTAGAATAATGTATACTAATTTTTTTTAAATACTGTATTTATGCTTTATAATTTTTGGGAATTTTCAAATAATAATATTATGTAAAAGTGTTAATTTAAAATGTATTTACATAATATAAATTGTAAAGTCAAACAAGTTTCATGAAATGGTAATAATTGTATAGGTAATATTGAATAAAATATTTTTAGTGTTGTTTGCTTTATGTAATATAACAGAAAGGATAGGGTCAATAGTTATTTATATAAGTCTATTATACAGTATTTTTTATGACTTAATGGTGCATGTAGTGGAAATAGTACATTATATAGCTTTAATATCCAGCACCTTCCCTGACTTAATATTTACTGGAGTTGGAATAGTAAATTATATATCTTTAGTGTCCAGCACCTTTCATGATTTAATACTTACTGGAGTTGGAATAGTAAATTATATATCTTTAGTGTCCAGCACCTTCCCTGACTCAATTATTACTGGAGTTGGAATAGTAAATTATATATCTTTAGTGTCCAGCACCTTCCCTGAATTAATACTTACTGGAGTTGGAATAGTAAATTATATATGTTTAGTGTCCAGCACATTCCCTGACTTAATATTGACTGGAGTGGGAATAGTAATTTATATATTGTTAGTGTCCAGCATTTTCCCTGACTTAATACTTATTGCAGTGGGAATAGTAATTTATATATGTTTAGTGTCCAGCACCTTCCCTGACTTAATATTTACTGGAGTTGGAATAGTAAATTACATATTTTTAGTGTCCAGCACATTCCCTGAATTAATACTGACTGCAGTGGGAATAGTAATTTATATATGTTTAGTGTCCAGCACCTTCCCTGACTAAGGGGCCGATTCTGATGCGGGTTGGAAAAGTTTCCCGACCGAATCGGTTGGGAAATGGTGTCCCACCCACTCGGATCGGGAAAGTCCGACCGGCGGAGTAGGATGCATCCGGATGCTTCCAGATACGATTTGGTTGAACTCCCATTGACTTCAATGGGAACATTTGTTCCTAACCGCATCAGAATTGGGCCCTCGGTCGGGAAGACACGTTCCCGATCCGATTTGGAAGGAGCAAATGCCGTTAGGAGGCCTTCCTAACCGCATCAGAATCAGGCCCTCGGTCGGGAAGCTTTTTCAACCCGCATCAGAATCGGGCCCTTAATATTTACTGGAGTTGGAATAGTAAATTATATATCTTTTGTGTCCAACACATTCCTTGACTTAATACTGACTGGAGTAAGAATAGTAATTTATATACTGTTAGGGGCAGATTTACAAGCCCCTTGCGCCACTTTGCGTCACTTTTCCCATGTTAAAAGTGACGCAAAAGTGGCATAAAGGCTTGTAAATCTGCCCTTAGTGTCCAACATATTCCTGACTTAATAGTAACTGTAGTGGGAATAGTAATTTAAATATGTTTAGTGTCCAGCATCTTCTGTGACTTAATATTGGGTGGAGTGGGAATAGTTAATTATATATCTTTAGTGTCCAGCACCTTCCCTGAATAAATTCTGACTGGAGTGGGAATAGAAAATTATATATCTTTAGTGTCCAGCACCTTCTCTTATTTAATAGTAAGTGGAGTGGGAATAGTAATTTATATATGTTTAGTGTCCAGCACCTTCTCTGACTTCATATTTACTGGAGTTGGAATAGTAAATTATATATCTTTAGTATCCAGCACATTCCCTGACTTAGGGGTCCACTACGATGACTGGCGGATGCACCTCCGCGATGCTGGCGGTGGGAGAAAATGCTTTTTTCCGCCCGTGAGTAGCGGTGCACCCGTCCGCCATATTACAATGGCCAAACACAGCCCATTGTCCGACCGCCGCGGTGCAACTCGGACCGCAATCAAAACGCGCCCGCACACGCGGCGGAGACAACCAATCCAGAGCCACCGCCGTGCGGAATGACGTCCCTCCTGCCGTACAAATTAGGATGTGCAAAACAGCCAGGCCCACCGCAGCGGAGAAACCGGCCATTCTGAGCATACAGAAGCACCACAGCGGAGCGCTAAATCGATAACCGGAGCCGACCGCCATGGACCCGGCTCTACACGTCTTCCCGGCGCTGTACATGATACACCTACAGCAAGCCATGGACCGTCGCGGACGCCAACGCAGGTACGCCATCACACAACTCCGCTAACAAACACAACCCACAAATCCATGTCCGATGTAAGGTGCCTGCCCCCACCAGACACCCTTGTGGGGACAGGAACACAACCACAGGTGTAGCCACACATGTCCCACCTGCCACTAGTCCACCCCTCCACACCCAGGCCACCATGTCCGCGATCCTGAAATAATGCCCAGTTCACATGACCGCAGCGGTGAATCCGTGAGAAAAAATGCACACAATGTAGTAGGCTGGGCCAGCGCAAGGCAGGGGCAGTGCCCAAAGTACACAGGGCAACACCTCCACACTCCACACACTAGGCCCACCCACACCATGAAGGGACATGCCACGTGATCTCCCTGTGCCCCCACATGCCCAAAAAGCAGCCAGGTGAACACACACACTGCACCACACAACAAACAACTAGGGAGACAGCCTCATGAGGTGTGGCTGCAGAGTAACACACAGCGTACAAGCACAGGGCCAGGGGAACACACACACCACAACAACACCACACTCATGGCAAGTAAACTGAGTCCAAGCACAAATTAAACACACACAGACAATGAACAAACACTCCAATGGACACACAGCCTGCCAAGTCACACAGACATACCCCACACTGACACACAGCAACAAACACAGACCACATGCCAATAGCAATGTAGGACAACACATAGGCAACCCAAAGTGAGGTGCACACAAATGGAATGGCAAGGAGCTGAACACCAAAAATGTGTACATCACATGCAAGGGAAGCAACACATTACATCCACCCCAGCCCAAAAATCCACACATGGCAGTCACAGTGAGTGAAGTCAAACCACAGTCACCTCACTGCAACAACTCAGGGAGACAGCAAGGCAACCCATGAATAGGCAGAGGGATGAAAGGAAGGGTATGAAGTCCAACCCTGATCAGCCACACATCTGAATCCAAATACATCACAGGAGTATGTCAGCAGCACAACACACAGGGCCCATTGCAACACTCCATGACAGTCAAACACAAGTATGAACCTTCACACAACCCCCACACCCATCACACCTGCAGCACACAACACCAGTGACAAACACACAGAAGCTTGCCAATAATATCCAGTCAAGACACTGACAATCAAACACACCCCTGGGTGGTATCCACAAACATCACACACACACACAGGTATGGCAGTACCACTGTACGCACAAAAACAACAGTCAAACACAGAACACAATCAAAACACACACACAGAACTACTACAACAACAGACAAGACCTCTGCAGCTAAACAGTGCAAATTCAATGTGAGCACAGACACAACAGGAGTACACAACCACATCAGTCATGAAAAACGCACAGACAACATACCACAACACATATAAGAAGTGCATCCACTAAAAACAATAATGGAGAACAAAAGGCAGAAATGGGCCTACAATGACACATAGACAGACATACCACAACACCCATCCACTCAAAATGGTGTCACAGTGTACCACATGTCTGCACATGCACAACTATGACCATAGACACATCAAATGTGAGAGGAGAAAACACAAAGGATGCACATAAAATAAGCACGGCAACCACAATAGTCCTCAGTCCATGTGACAGACACACAAGTAAGGCACACCACAATGGCAACACACCTGAATCAAACACAACAACAACACACACACACTGACAGGAAAATAGAACACCACACACAGAGCAACTGTCAACTGCATGACACAACACAACACAAACACTGCACACAGCCACATCAGTCACAACACATGCACAGGCAAAGATATCAACATGCTACAACAGCCAAACATCAGGGGGTGCACAACAGGCAAGGACAAGGCAACATCAACTCACAGCACTGCATGCACACCAAGCAGTGTGTGCACAACACACATACCAGTTACAAACAGAGATGAGTGACACACCATGAACACACACAACAACAATCTAAACATCACACACACAACAACACACCCAGGAAGTCAATCAGTCCACAACAAACACACATACTACCAAGCCAACACACACAGATGCAGAAGTCTGGGACACAAAAGTTGAAACAACATGATCAGAGGAAACAAGACATTGGCAATGTTGAAGTGGAAAATAGAGCATGTGTCACAGTAAACAATACCCACACACTAACCCTTTATTTAGCAAGGACACTGACAAGGCAGACAACAGGAGTAAAGTTCTTCTTTTTATTTACATTTCACACAGCCATGCAGCAAAAGTCAGACAAGAGCAAGGCCAGTGGCCAGTTCAAAGTGCAGGTGAGGTACATGAGAAGCTGCACAGGCAAGGGGCAAACAGCAGTGAACAGCAAGGCCAGTGGCCAGTCCAAAGTGCAGGTGAGGTACATGAGATCCTGCACAGGCAAGGGGCAAACAGCAGTGAACAGCAAGGCCAGTGGCCAGTCCAAAGTGCAGGTGAGGTACATGAGAAGCTGCACAGGCAAGGGGCAAACAGCAGTGAACAGCAAGGCCAGTGGCCAGTCCAAAGTGCAGGTGAGGTACATGAGATCCTGCACAGGCAAGGGGCAAACAGCAGTGAACAACAAGGCCAGTGGCAAGGACACAGTGCAGGTGAGGTACATGAGAAGCTGCACAGGCAAGGGGCAAACACCAGTGAACAGCAAGGGCAGTGGCCAGGACACAGTGCAGGTGAGGTACATGAGATCCTGCACAGGCAAGGGGCAAACAGCAGTGAACAACAAGGCCAGTGGCCAGGACACAGTGCAGGTGAGGTACATGAGATCCAGCACTGTAAATGTGTGGTACAGTACTCTGCCATGGTCAGCAACACACTTAGGGTGTCAAAAATGGCCATGCCATGGCACCATTGTGAGACAGACATGTGTGTGAGGGGGACTAACACTCAGACTTGGCTGGCAGTATGACTAGGAGGTGGCTGTCTGTCGGGGCCAGTTGGGGTACTGGCTCGGGGAGAGAAAGGCCCAGCTGGGGTAGAGCCATCAGTGTTCTGGGAAGCCTGAGGGCTGCCAGGTCCAGGTGTGGTAGAGCCAGCAGTGGTTTGGGAAGCCTCAGGGCTGCTAGGTCCAGGTGGGGTGGTGGCACGTGGAGGTGGACTCATGCCTGCACGAGACCCAGTGTGTGTGGGTGAAGTTTGAGGGGTGCCCTTTCGCTTCTTGGGGATTTGATATGGCTTCCCTGTCCTGGGATTAAGGCCAAGTGGGGTGTATACAACAGGCACACTGGTCACAAAAGCTGGATCAGCTGCAGATGCTGGTCCCCCTCTGGGGACGTGCTGGATCCTTTGGGACGCTTGGCCCCGGATTGCTTCTGCCCCTGCATCACCTGTTTACCAGGTGTCCCCCTACAGTGGCCTCCTTACCCTGCTTCTCAGGGCTCTGGATGGGAGTAGATGTTGTGGGTGAACTTGCCTTGGAGCCCTTCTTACGTGTACCCTTAGCAGGCACCTGTTTGTCACTGGGCACGGAAACTGTGTGCCTGTCTCTGCGAGACACTTTTGGGACAGGTGAGTCCTTGGCTGGGGATGCCTCTGAGGCATGTGAGCCAGAGGCCTGCTTTTTGCCATCCTTGCCCTGGGTGTGGCCTGAAGGGCTTTTGCCCCTGCGCTCTGGTGTGGGTTTACCTTTATGTGGGGATGGTGTCTGCGCCTGGACTGCTTTGGCTGCTGCTACTGTGTGCTGCGCATGACGTATCTGTCCCTTGACGTCTGGGGTGTGTGCTCACCATCATCAGATGCGTCCACTGTCAGGGTGGTGGGCCTAGGGACTGGAGCTGGACCATGGGATTGGGCAAGTTGAATGGCTGCTGTCACTGCAGAGGCCAGAGACTGTACAGTCCGGTGTAGTCCACCCACGTCAGAATACACGCCCTCCATGAAAGCCACCACCTGTGCCAATTTTTTGTCATGGTCCAGGAAGGCATTGAGGAGAGCTGTCTGACCCACACACAGCTGGCGCAAAAGGTCCACAGACTCCGCACTGATGGCAGCAGGGGGGACAGGGGCAGCGGTGCCTGGGATGAAGGACACTCTTCCCTTCCTCGTGGTGCGAACACGGGCAGCAAAAGTGGGAGTAGCAGGGAGGGTGGGCACTGAACGCTGTGTGGTCGACGAGGAGGCAAAGTCCCCGTTTCCTTCGGACAAAAACATAGATGCATCACCGCCGTCGTTAGATGACGTAGAGGTCTGCGTTTCTGGCAGGGACTCCTCTAGATGACTACGGTCCCCCTCTGATGCGCTGGTGACATCCGTGTCACTATGCAGGTGAGCATCACCTGTGCCTGATGCCTCACCACTGGTGTCCGTCCCGTGTCCTTCCGTGCCCATGTGAGATGCTGCATGAGAGAGAGAGAGAGAGAGGATAAGTACATCTGCATCAAGTCAACAAATATCTGCAAGTGAAGCATCACTAATGATGGACAATGATCCATGTTGGACAACACCATGGGCAGTAACATTGTGCAACCTCAATACAAACATCTAAATTACCGTGGCATGATGCAAAATTGTACAGAATTCACCCATGTGATGGACACACAGCCATTTAGCCTGTTGGTGGCTACGTCTAACAACACACACATATCCCTCTGTGCACACCTAGGGCCCTGAAGGGTTCAAAGATCCTACTTACAACATGTTGCCAACGTCACAACATAATCCAGCAGAAGTTACCAACACAGACACAGACCCCAACATAACCACACACAATGTCCATGGGCACATGCCATCCACCATGTCGTATCTTGGGGCACAACTACAGTTGTACATTGGTGTCAGATGTGTAGCCAGCACTAATCTGACGTCAGGCAATGCACACATTGATGATGACACACTCAGATCATGCACTCTGCTGGACCCTGACATGGGATGTCCGTGACGACACCAATGAAGATGGTACCAGAAGTCCACAACAACAAATGTGAAGTCAAGGCCCATTACACCAATGACATGGGAAGGTACATGTAGGGGGAATGCATGACAACTGCACCCCACACCGTGGCCACTTACACACCATTGCATCACACTAGCAACATCACAGCCCTGCACTGGCCCAGGCCTGGAGCACATGCTGGCAAACAACAACCAGAGTCACACTCACAGAATACTCACCACCAGCTTGCTGCTGATGCACCTTCAGACGTGCATCTAGGTCAGGCTGCGTCACTGCTAAAATGCGTGCCATTAGTGGTGTCATGCTGCGCCGCGCCAACCTACCGGATAGAGGGATCAGCCCCAGTGTCATCTCGGCCACGTTCCTGCTTAGCCGTGCGATGTCATCCCACCTCTTGTGACAGTGGGAGCGCCGTCTGTTTGAGCCACCCAGTGCACGCACCTTGCATGCAATGGCCCTCCTCACGGCCTTGCGCTGGTTGACTTTTAGCTGCAGACATGGGAGACAAGAGGGGGCAACATTCAGTGTAACCAACCACCATTCCCCAGTGCAGGACCATGACACTGACTCATCCCAAATTCAGCCATTACGTCAGCGGAGACAATACATCTGCTAATTGCAAACATCATCATGTGTGAAACACACATTAATGCATGCAGGTATGAGGGTGGACACAGTACATGCCCATCTCATGGCCATGCAGGACGCCAGCAGAGAGCTAAATGTGTATGCTGACCACATCTAATGCAATATTCTGGGAATAACAAGACATGCAAGACATCACTACATATGTGACTGGGAATACTCACTGTGCCCAACACTGCGCAGCCCACAAAGCACTTGCCCTTCAACTGCCACACTGTGTCATGGATGTCACATTGAGGGACATGACCTCACAAACGCAGACCCTCATCACAAGGCCTGTTGTGTGCAATCTACATCTCTGTAATGGCTCATTGATGGAGACTCAAGAGGAAAAGCACATATGTGACACTCTGTACATTCAATGTTGTGTCACTGTCAGATTGGGCAGTGAATGTGCAGGCCATTTGGGGTCACACAGAGGTCCAACGTGGGGCAGCTCATCCCTTACATGGAGTGACGATTTGGAAACACAAACAGTGCCAATACATGCGAGTATGTGCACATGCTGGTGGGGACGGAAGAGTCCGGGCACTATGATGTCTGAATGTACCGTGTCACAGGTGAATGACCAACAAGAGTGTCACCCTGGGGGATTCAGGTCATGAGTATGGCACAGAACTAGAGATGAGACACATATAGAGGTCTAAACAATGGCCTCACTACCCTCTGGACAGCAACACTAGCTAAGGCCACAGATGGGCCTGTGAAGGACATCAGGGACACATACAGACATGCAGACTGGCAATCACTGTCCTGACTCGTGAAATGAAAAGGTGCAGCCTCATTGTATGTCTGACAAGACATCATACTTCCCTCACATCTGGATGTGCAGGCAGGGAAACTTGTTGAATAGGCCAAACACACCTTTCCCCTGGAAACAGCATGCTAGGCAGTGCATGACCCACCCTCACACTCCCACGCACATACTGCAGCAGATCAACTTCATGTGTCCCCCACCCTGCACTCTCACTCACACTCTGAGTTACTCACCATGACATTAGGCGCACCAAAGAGCCTTGGCTACTGGTTGAGCACCTCGTCCACCAGGAGCTCCAGTTCCTCGGTGGTGAAGGGAGTGGCACAGATCTTCTCTGTCCTCGCCATCACTGTGGGCAGGAGACAGCAGCAGCGGCTGTTGGTGGTGAGGGGTCTCAGGCAGCAGTCCCTGGAGGCAGCAGCAGGTGAGGGGTCTCAGGCAGCAGTCCCTGGAGGCAGCAGCAGGTGAGGGGTCTCAGGCAGCAGTCCCTGGAGGCAGCAGCAGGTGAGGGGTCTCAGGCAGCAGTCCCTGGAAGCAGCAGCAGGTGAGGGGTCTCAGGCAGCAGGCTCAGTGAGCTGTGGCAATGTGTGGCTCTCTCACATACATATATAGCCCCCAGGGCTCGTTTATGTTGTTCTGAGCTGCTGCAATTGGTGTTCCAGGTCTGCCTCATTCAAAACATCCAATGACCGGCCCCGCGGTGGCGGAGCACGCCTACCGCGATTTTCAAAGTTGCATCAGGCAACCGCGATTGCGCTTCCCATTGGCTGGATGGGCATGCTCCATGGCGGTGACACACCGCTGGTGCCAGGCGGTAGTTCCCGCTATTCCTGAGCCATGCATTGCCATGAGTGACCGGGATCTGGGTGGCGAGCATGCCATCCGCCATTAGCCATGTGTATATGCCTAGCAATCCTGCCATGGTGTCTCGGACCATGGCGATGACACACCGCTGGTGCCAGGCGGTAGTTCCCGCTATTCCTGAGCCATGCATTGCCATGAGTGACCGGGATCTGGGTGGCGGAGCATGCCATCCGCCATTAGCCATGTGTATATGCCTAGCAATCCTGCCATGGTGTCTCGGACCATGGCGGTGACACACCGCTGGTGCCAGGCGGTAGCTACGGCGAGGGTGCAGCATGACATTGTTGACTATGGGCGTGATGGTGTTCTTAGAGCACGTTTAATGCAGCAATGGACACATCATGTAGTGTAAATGTCATGGGTCATATCTGTACTTCGAACAGTGGTCACTTTCAATTAAACATGGAACTTGATGTAATTAAAATGAGCTATAGTTCGTAATGAGAGCCTAAACTTCATATCTAACACCAAATGCAACACTGAAAGATCTAATGTGGCACATTACTCCTACACAATTTCATATCTGACCCAAACATTTTGCCCAAAGTTCATGTCTCTCACCCCATTTCCACCCAAATTTCGTATCTGAGCCAAATTTTTACACACATATTCATATCTCACACAATATGTCGCTACACAGTACATGATTGTACAAAGATTTCAGCATTGTCTCCATTACTCACCACATATGTCACACTGTTGTCTGTTTGGTATCACCTATTACAGCATTCATGTAAGGTTATTGTTCGCTGTAGCAAAACCAAGAGTATATGTCCACATGGACATTTGTGTGCTATACACACTGAAGGTTGTAACATACATCACCGGCACACTTTGAAATATGTTCCTCGTTAATCATTTGACCTGTCTGTATGCATTTGGGTATGTTTTGTCACCATATATGCAAAATGTCATCAGCATTACTTGTGTCATTGTGCAGGATATGTGCTCATGTTGTTCGGCCGGTCATATGTGAATTTGTCACATGTATTTTCCACAGCTGTGAGTATGTTGATAGTGGATTTGATGTGTGTGGTGTGTTACGTTGGTACTCACCAAGGACAGGTGCATTGACCTTGTCCACATGAAGATTGTTGGCTTGGTGAGGGACTGTAGCCAAATGTGGTGCTGGTGCTCACTGACTGGTAAGGTTGACATGGCATCTGTGACCAGTAGAAGGTGACCCACAATTGGCCTGGACAGTTCAGCATTGCATGTGCTTTCATGTGCAGTAAGTGTGTGCAGTTTTGGCAGGGTGCACAATTAGGACACGTGTGCAGTGATATTAAACTGACACGTGTGGATAAGCCTGCTATGGTGTGGTAGCCTTTCGGGGGCACAAGCTGGTCCTGCGCTGTGTGGGTGAACTGATGGTGCTGTTGACTCAAGCTAATGATGGCATCCAAGACAGGTGAGATATACCTTGATAGGGCTGGCTGTGGCACCCATCTAACTCAGACTTTTGTTGTTCTAATGATACCAGAGGCCAACAAGTGATACCAAAGGGGATGATGGACGGAGGGTTAGAGCAAATCAAACACTCACCCCCAGTCAACTGATCTGGGTTTAATCCATCATCATTCTTTAGCTCACTCCACCACCCCAGTTCAGACATGGCCATATGCAAATCAGTCTGACCCTGTGCCTCATGGGAACAGTCTAGCCCGAACTGCCAAGCCATGTCTTCCCTGGACCGGAAACAAGCATCCTGGGACCGGTTTCGGGTTCAAAACCCTCATCAGCCAGGCTATCTTGAATCCAGTGGCAAAGTGAGCAAGGGACCCACGTCTGGGCATACCCTGCCAACTTAGGGCGAACAAAGCGATACCAAAGGGGATGATGGACGGAGCGTTAGAGCAAATCAAACACTCACCCCCAGTCAACTGATCTGGGTTTAATCCATCATCATTCTTTAGCTCACTCCACCACCCCAGTTCAGACATGGCCATGTGCAAATCAGTCTGACCCTGTGCCTCATGGGAACAGTCCAGCCCGAACTGCCAAGCCATGTCTTCCCTGGACCGGAAACAAGCATCCTGGGACCGGTTTCGGGTTCAAAACCCTCATCAGCCAGGCTATCTTGAATCCAGTGGCAAAGTGAGCAAGGGACCCACGTCTGGGCATACCCTGCCAACTTAGGGCGAACAAAGCGATACCAAAGGGGATGATGGACGGAGCGTTAGAGCAAATCAAACACTCACCCCCAGTCAACTGATCTGGGTTTAATCCATCATCATTCTTTAGCTCACTCCACCACCCCAGTTCAGACATGGCCATATGCAAATCAGTCTGACCCTGTGCCTCATGGGAACAGTCCAGCCCGAACTGCCAAGCCATGTCTTCCCTGGACCGGAAACAAGCATCCTGGGACCGGTTTCGGGTTCAAAACCCTCATCAGCCAGGCTATCTTGAATCCAGTGGCAAAGTGAGCAAGGGACCCACGTCTGGGCATACCCTGCCAACTTAGGGCGAACAAAGCGATACCAAAGGGGATGATGGACGGAGCGTTAGAGCAAATCAAACACTCACCCCCAGTCAACTGATCTGGGTTTAATCCATCATCATTCTTTAGCTCACTCCACCACCCCAGTTCAGACATGGCCATATGCAAAT
The DNA here is from genome assembly GCA_963921515.1 of Calotriton arnoldi. Taxonomy (NCBI): domain Eukaryota; kingdom Metazoa; phylum Chordata; class Amphibia; order Caudata; family Salamandridae; genus Calotriton; species Calotriton arnoldi. The sequence continues at coordinate 2,608 of CAWUFW010023862.1, read as the reverse complement.
CAGTCTGACCCTGTGCCTCATGGGAACAGTCCAGCCCGAACTGCCAAGCCATGTCTTCCCTGGACCGGAAACAAGCATCCTGGGACCGGTTTCGGGTTCAAAACCCTCATCAGCCAGGCTATCTTGAATCCAGTGGCAAAGTGAGCAAGGGACCCACGTCTGGGCATACCCTGCCAACTTAGGGCGAACAAAGCAATACCAAAGGGGATGATGGACGGAGCGTTAGAGCAAATCAAACACTCACCCCCAGTCAACTGATCTGGGTTTAATCCATCATCATTCTTTAGCTCACTCCACCACCCCAGTTCAGACATGGCCATATGCAAATCAGTCTGACCCTGTGCCTCATGGGAACAGTCCAGCCCGAACTGCCAAACCATGTCTTCCCTGGACCGGAAACAAGCATCCTGGGACCGGTTTCGGGTTCAAAACCCTCATCAGCCAGGCTATCTTGAATCCAGTGGCAAAGTGAGCAAGGGACCCACGTCTGGGCATACCCTGCCAACTTAGGGCGAACAAAGCGATACCAAAGGGGATGATGGACGGAGCGTTAGAGCAAATCAAACACTCACCCCCAGTCAACTGATCTGGGTTTAATCCATCATCATTCTTTAGCTCACTCCACCACCCCAGTTCAGACATGGCCATATGCAAATCAGTCTGACCCTGTGCCTCATGGGAACAGTCCAGCCCGAACTGCCAAGCCATGTCTTCCCTGGACCGGAAACAAGCATCCTGGGACCGGTTTCGGGTTCAAAACCCTCATCAGCCAGGCTATCTTGAATCCAGTGGCAAAGTGAGCAAGGGACCCACGTCTGGGTATACCCTGCCAACTTAGGGCGAACAAAGCGATACCAAAGGGGATGATGGACGGAGCGTTAGAGAAAATCAAACACTCACCCCCAGTCAACTGATCTGGGTTTTATCCATCATCATTCTTTAGCTCACTCCACCACCCCAGTTCAGACATGGCCATATGCAAATCAGTCTGACCCTGTGCCTCATGGGAACAGTCCAGCCCGAACTGCCAAGCCATGTCTTCCCTGGACCGGAAACAAGCATCCTGGGACCGGTTTCGGGTTCAAAACCCTCATCAGCTAGGCTATCTTGAATCCAGTGGCAAAGTGAGCAAGGGACCCACGTCTGGGCATACCCTGCCAACTTAGGGCGAACAAAGCGATACCAAAGGGGATGATGGACGGAGCGTTAGAGCAAATCAAACACTCACCCCCAGTCAACTGATCTGGGTTTAATCCATCATCATTCTTTAGCTCACTCCACCACCCCAGTTCAGACATGGCCATATGCAAATCAGTCTGACCCTGTGCCTCATGGGAACAGTCCAGCCCGAACTGCCAAGCCATGTCTTCCCTGGACCGGAAACAAGCATCCTGGGACCGGTTTCGGGTTCAAAACCCTCATCAGCCAGGCTATCTTGAATCCAGTGGCAAAGTGAGCAAGGGACCCACGTCTGGGCATACCCTGCCAACTTAGGGCGAACAAAGCGATACCAAAGGGGATGATGGACGGAGCGTTAGAGCAAATCAAACACTCACCCCCAGTCAACTGATCTGGGTTTAATCCATCATCATTCTTTAGCTCACTCCACCACCCCAGTTCAGACATGGCCATATGCAAATCAGTCTGACCCTGTGCCTCATGGGAACAGTCCAGCCCGAACTGCCAAGCCATGTCTTCCCTGGACCGGAAACAAGCATCCTGGGACCGGTTTCGGGTTCAAAACCCTCATCAGCCAGGCTATCTTGAATCCAGTGGCAAAGTGAGCAAGGGACCCACGTCTGGGCATACCCTGCCAACTTAGGGCGAACAAAGCAATACCAAAGGGGATGATGGACGGAGCGTTAGAGCAAATCAAACACTCACCCCCAGTCAACTGATCTGGGTTTAATCCATCATCATTCTTTAGCTCACTCCACCACCCCAGTTCAGACATGGCCATATGCAAATCAGTCTGACCCTGTGCCTCATGGGAACAGTCCAGCCCGAACTGCCAAGCCATGTCTTCCCTGGACCGGAAACAAGCATCCTGGGACCGGTTTCGGGTTCAAAACCCTCATCAGCCAGGCTATCTTGAATCCAGTGGCAAAGTGAGCAAGGGACCCACGTCTGGGCATACCCTGCCAACTTAGGGCGAACAAAGCGATACCAAAGGGGATGATGGACGGAGCGTTAGAGCAAATCAAACACTCACCCCCAGTCAACTGATCTGGGTTTAATCCATCATCATTCTTTAGCTCACTCCACCACCCCAGTTCAGACATGGCCATATGCAAATCAGTCTGACCCTGTGCCTCATGGGAACAGTCCAGCCCGAACTGCCAAGCCATGTCTTCCCTGGACCGGAAACAAGCATCCTGGGACCGGTTTCGGGTTCAAAACCCTCATCAGCCAGGCTATCTTGAATCCAGTGGCAAAGTGAGCAAGGGACCCACGTCTGGGCATACCCTGCCAACTTAGGGCGAACAAAGCGATACCAAAGGGGATGATGGACGGAGCGCTTGGAGCAAATCAAACACTCACCCCCAGTCAACTGATCTGGGTTTAATCCATCATCATTCTCTTAGCTCACTCCACCACCCCAGTTCAG